>JAPMUY010000769.1:140000-159830 GCA_026901105.3 Galaxias olidus | reverse complement strand
TGCAGCCAGATTGACAAACTCTCTTTCACGTGCTTTTACATTCTTCAGCAGTTAAGGGATCATAAGGGTTTTGCTCTTTAGACCGGTCATAATTGATCTGTAAATTACTGGGCACAGCATATTTAATCTTTCTTTCAGTTTTGTTAAATTGTTACTGCATGTAACACATCCTAAACTGGACGTAGGAAAAAGACAAAGGCTTCCTATTTGTGTATACATCTTCGTAGACGATGCAAGGCGAGGAAATCCAGCCTCACATTAGAGGACCTTCAAAGGATGAGCGAAGGATATGAGCCAGTCAGGAACTTCTTCGACGTCCTTCACAGCCGCAGTGCCTGGAGTAAGTGGCTATGGGAACAATGACTGGTTCCCAGCTGTCGGTCACAATCAAAAGATGAGTGGCAGCAACAAAATAAAATCAGTTTTTTGCACTGTAGTAATCTGTCTATTTTCACCAAATGCCACAGCGTAACTATGTTCCTCATTATCAGTTAACTTTTCTTTTCTGTTTTGTTCTTCTAAGGGAAATGGGAGAACAGCAATGAGAGAATTCAGAATGGCTGGTGATGAAGAGTGCGGTGCTCAAACAGTGACCCGTGATGAAGATAGGATTAGATCCAGTGTTCATTTAGACAAAATGTTTTATTTTGTTTTTGTCTTTGTCACTTAGCAATAATGAGATTGCAATCGATTTCATGTGTGCTTAATCTGGGTCATAATTAATATTACAAATGCAAAAGATGTATTTGTATTTTAATTTTCAAGTTGTCTGAAGCGCCATCTAGTGGCGGTTGTCAAAAAAGCACCAGAGTTTCGTCTTGTGTTTCTGTACTCTCTGGTTTGGGTAAAACGTTAGCATGTTTGTTCACATGGCAAAAATTAAAGGGATAGTCCACCCATTTTCTTCTTCTTTAGGCTCAGTAACTAAGTATATTGAACAGTTTCTGGTCTTAGGATCAGTGTAAGTGAAATTAATTTCATTTGTACTTTTCCAACTACAGGCATTATTCATTTGTATTTTTCCAACTACAGGCATTGAAACGATGAATTCATTGTAAACCACAAAACATGAGACATTATTAGGCTATATTAGCTAGCTAGCTGCTAACTCACATGCCCCCTTGGCCCAGCATGTCTCGCTCTCTGTATTCTAAAATAGGTCTCCAGCACTCCGCTGTCTGTATGCGCTGCAAAGCTTTCATGCTCAGTCATATACACACGTTAGTCCATCTTCTTTGCTTGAGCCTGTAGGGTTTCATACTTGACATCAGAAACTGTGCGCGGTCCCACTCATTGCAGCATACACTCCCTGTCTCTGTTGCCATGGGCAGGCAATACCCACAAATGCACCACCAGTTCGAGTCCAGCCTTGGCTCAGCTGCATCAGCTCCAGCTGTTTCAACCACTGCCAGTAGGTCAACTGTTGTTGCATTTCTTGATCTCTGTCGAGGTTCCTCATCGCTAAATTCCGGTTCAGATAAATACGGCTGAATTTCACTGTCTAACAAAATATCCCTAAAGTTGTCATCTAATTCTGCAGTGGAATCATTAACCTCGTCAGCCATGATCACAGACAATGTAGATGAGTAGCTATGCTATTGCTATAACATCACAGCACAGCCTATCAACTAATTTGCATGGGGCACGTTCCCCTCAGTTTGTGTGTACACATCCAATCACCCTCTCCACGTGGATCCTGAGGTGAGCTATCTTCCGTGTCACCTCCATATCCTTTGCATCCATCTGGCAGCGCCCTCTAGTGAATGCAGGGACTTTCACTTCTACACAGAGTCCAACACTGTCCCCGACGTCAAATTCACGATCCGCCAGCACCAAGTCTCCAGGCAATAGTTGATTTAGAAGGCCACTGTTCTCAATCACGTGCTTGTTACTGACACGGCCTCCCCACCCTCTGAAAATTAAAGAGATAGCTCCCTGTGGTGTAAGGCCAGGGAAATACTTCATGGCGTGCTTGTGTTTGGTCACAGGTAGAGGAAGCTGCACCACAGGATGCTACTGCAGAGAGGCCATAGGTGGATGAATCTGCATGAAATGATAACAGAGAAGAACAGCAGTGATGCTGTTTTTGTAGCAGCAGGCGTACTGAAATTAACTAGGAGAACAGGATACTGAAGGAAGAGCTCTCCCAGAAGAAGATGGATGAGAATTTCTTGAAAGATGATGAAGTTAAGGGCAAGCACTACACTGGGTTTCCATGTTTTGTTGTGATGGGTGTGCAGATGCAGCTTCTTCCCTGCCTACCACAGACAGGTAGAACAATGACTTAGTTTCAGATGCTCCTCTTAACTCTGATGCGCCTCAGGCTGAATCTACCAATCCAGCGCATAGCACACCTCTTCCGCATAGACCGAAAGACTGAGTCCACCATGTTCAGAGACACCATACGTGCCATGTTTACACACCTCAGCCCTTAGGTGCACTGACCAGAGAGACTTGGCTTGCAAGGCAGCATGCCACGTCAGTTTGTGGAGGCTTTTGGCAACCGCGTTGGAGTTATTGTGGACCGCTTTGAAATTAACCTTGAGAGAGCATCAAATCTAGAAGCTAGGCCTCATACATTTTCCCACTACCATCATCCATTCTTGATCTCTGGCCAGCTAGATCCACCGGTGTTGCAGGCGCTGTGTTGTTCACTACTAAAGTTTGCTGTCTCTTTGTCCTCCGATTAGACCGCTCAGTGTGTGCTGCTTTGACTTCGGTGTGCCCGAGGTGTACGTTAATTAGTTTACGTTCATTTTTTTGACCACTTGCTACTCCTAACTCCTAGTTTTGAGAAACAAAAAACAAGAATGGTCTGAGCCATATATATCGATATACCACATAACAGTCACATCAGGGTCACAGTGTTGCTTTCCAATGGGTCAGGATTAAGGATAGGTGTCTGGTTTGGTTATCTGTATAGCATGTTTCTTAACAATGTTATAAAGTGTTAAATATACAGTAAATGACAGATAAAGAGAAACCGGGTGCACATAACAAATAAATAGTCTAGTAAATAGTGAATAAATAAATAATCCGGACCAAGCTTTTTGTTAATAAAAGTAATTTGACTTCATAGGATCACTGTGTTCAAAGTTGTATTACTTCTCAGAAACTCGTTTTCGGTTACCTTGGTGTTCAGACAATTTTTTTTAAGAGGTTGACAATGTTAGCTTTTCAAAAAGGTGCCACTCTGACAAACGTATGCTATATTTTACTTTAGCTCTTTACTGTAATCTTTCATTCAACTTTAATGTAAGCTTCTGATGGGTGAGTGGGGGTGAGGAGGGTGTAATAGGTCCTGTGAGAAATGCCTAAAATAACCTGGGGAGTTTGAGTGGGCCCCGCTAACTCCATAATTTTTTTTAAAAGGCAGAAGCCTTCTGTTCGAAGTAAACCGCAGAATTTCGGCAGTGAGAAACAGTATGGTCACGTGATCCAGCTGATCCAACAAGGCTCCTCAGTCGGTGATAAACAAAAAAAAAAGGATGACAGTGTGTGGATTATCGTACAGGTTGCAAACTATGTCACTGAACTGAAAAACGCAAATTCCTTCCATAGATTGGGTCCCAAACCGCTTGTAATTAAGAGACAACAGGGGATCCCTTGATGCTAACATGCACCCATAGGTGACGCTACGTTACCTATGAATGTGTTTTTGCACACTGGTGCAGATCTGTGCATATTGGCGCCATTTTGAAGCTAGGAGGGGGAAGAGAGCTGCAGAAGAGGACACAATTGAACACAATTCATCTAATCAGGTAGGATTTGACACGAACAAACATATGAAAGTTGAGGATAAATGCTTGATTTTCTTTTTAGGATTGTCCGTAAACACATACCGTATTTAAATTTGTCCTTACACTGCCGAAGCTTTCCAGACAGGACGCGAAACGCTGCCCGCGTTCCTCGCCTCTGTTCTGGATAGCCGTGACAGAATTGCAGTGCAATGCCACACCGGGAATCGCTAATGAAATCTAGCTTTTTAGCTGTATTTGCGCTTCAATACAATCGTCAACTAAACTTAAAATACAGTAGAAACCTGAATATACTTGTGTAAATATTGTTTCATTTTCTTGCCCCTCATCTGTCAACAAAAATGCGGGCAAGCTAATGCTACCCAACTAAGCTAGTTATAGCCAGCTAAACTAGCACTGCAAGCTACGACAACAAGACAGTCTATCCATGGCCTTGGCATGCTCCAGTCTGTGCCATAACAATGCGCGCTTCCATTCATATTTCAACAAGTATATCCGTAAAGATTTCCCCTTACAAATCTGTTTCCTAGTGTTAAAACCTTTTATTGTAATGTAGAGCTCAAAGTAAGCTTACGTGTAAACCATTCTAATTCTGCTGTGATTTATGCGTTGTTCAATAATAGGTACTTTATTATTTGGGAATGTAGATTTTTGGCCGATGTTGTTAACATTTGTTAGCTTGCTTGATATTGATCAAGATTATAATAGAATGACATCGATTCTGCCGACAGTGACAGTGCAACAATTTAGACCAATATCAGCATTACGTTATCTTAAAGTAGTGGTGGCTGCATTACAAACTAGAACGCCAACCGAAGCCAACATTTTTTTTCTATCTTTCCATCTATCGAGTTGGCTGTACCCATCTACCTATTTACATATTTGATCTAAGCAAGACAAGGCAGTTTTGCTCTACTAGATTGAAATCAGTTTATCTGATGTCCGGTCTAATAGTTTGACTTAAGATCGGTGAGGAAATCTTAGATTTTTCTTTATGCTTTTGAGTGTTATGCATCAGATAGAGAGCTTTTATCTCAAATATTGTTGTTTTTCATGTAACCAGCAGCGCTAGTTTTATTCAACATGTCACGTTAATGTTGATTTTGTTGTTGGTGTGGTGCTGAAAAAAGGCTATGCGGTTTGTATATTTAGGGTTCTTCATCTCTATTCTGACTCTAGTCCCCGATTATTTTTGCCTTGTTCTATGTTTTGTGTAAAATTGCCTTGAGAAGTGAGACGGATATTACCACGCTCACCCACACCCCATAATAAGCCTGTTCAGATCTGTGTACTTGTGCATTTTGTTTCTGAAGTAGATTTCTTCCGTCTGTGTTTGTTTTAAAATGTTTTTATTTATTTATTTATTTTTTGCTTTTGGGTGTTTGAGTGTACATGTGTTTGACTGGTTGCATGTGTCTGCGTGCCCCTGCTCTCTCATCCTCACGGCTCCGCCTTTCATTCCAAGCTGGTGTCTAGCCAGACGGCCCATCCCCCGACCACTGTAGCCATGGTTATCGCAGTCCAATGTCAAACTAGTTCAGTCAGGGATGGATAAAAGATAGTTTAATTTCTTCCGTCGTTCTCATTCATAACTTTTAAAGTCTGACCTCTTCTTTATAAAAGTTGTGTGTGTGTGTGTGTGTGTGTGTGTGTGTGTGTGTGTGTGTGTGTGTGTGTGTGTGTGTGTGTGTGTGTGTGTGTGTGTGTGTGTGTGTGTGTGTGTGTGTGTGTGTGTGTGTGTGCGCGCGCAAATTCTAGACATTGATGGTCTTCTACAACAGATTTGCTGTCAAGAAGTGCAGTAGGCCATTTTTTTTTATTTTCCATTCGATGGATTATGACAATGTCCGCTCCCACCTGTAATTTATTTATGTGTGGTCTGGTGATTATGATTGAATTGCTCTTTAATGTTTAGACTAGCTTCTGGATCCACCTGTCAAGGATACTGATTAGTTGACAGACCTTCAAATATCTCTGTCAAGAGTTCTGATTGGTTACTAGAGCTCTGTGAGTTTGTGTCAAGAGTTCTGATTGGTTGATGGAGCCCAGTGAGTTCCTGTGTGATGTGTGCTCTGATGGGACTCATCTCTGACAGCAACTGGAGGGTTGGGAAGAGGTCAGAACAGAGAGGTGTGTGTGTGTGTGTGTGTGTGTGTGTGTGTGTGTGTGTGTGTGTGTGTGTGTGGATACACACTTTGTGGGAGACACATTCTGTTGCCTATTGTGTGACACTGTAAAATATGTTGTATGTTTTATTTTAAGTTCTCTGTTTTAAAAACAAGGTTATTTATTTATTTTAAACCAAAGTCCAACTGCCACTCCGGTCTAATCTCTACATGTGGTTTTGCTGTGAGCAAAGTTGTTATTATAGGGAGATACAATTTCTTATTAATAACTAGCATGCTCATGTGTAGTAGACATTCTTGTGCTTAATCCCAGTTTAAACAGTAATGCAATGCGATTGACCCCTCTGTAATCCTCGACAGACTAACCTAGAATCTGCTCTCTGTCAAACCAATACAGAATGCAGGCCGTTGACCTACTGATCTTCCATTACAAACATTTATCCCAACATACTGCTGTGTCATCCGCCACTATTAACCCCAGCCCCCGCTCCTGTTTAGATCAGCGTTGTTCTAGCTCTCCTTTACCCCTTTGTGTCCTGTCGTGAAGGAAGCTCAAAGAATAGGATGAGTTGTCACACAATCCGCCCGTGAACTTTGAACTTTAAACAAATTTTTTTTTAACGTCCTATTTGTCTTATTAATTTATCTGAATGTGATCTTCTTCAATTACAAGAAGTGGATTAAGATCAAACCTGTCTGAACTTGTGTGTGTGTGTCTATCTCTCTCTCTCTCTCTCTCTCTCTCTCTCTCTCTCTCTCTCTCTCTGTACAGTAGAAAGACTCCTGTAAACTGATTTGTCTCTATCTATCTCGCTCTCACACACACACTCTCTGTCTCTCACTCTCTTATTCTCTCTCTCTCTCATGTATCCATCCTCAGTTTCTGCCTGTAAAATTACAGTCTCCCCAGCTAATAGGGCTTGGTCTTTTCTCCTTGAGGCAGGCTGTGTAAGGACTATTGTATTAAGCTTCCTTGCCTAACTCAATGGACAACATCTGTCACCTTCAATCCACTCTGTAAGACAGCATTGCCCGGGTCTTCTCGGCCTAGCGGATGTCTCACTTCCTGGATTCCGCCCCAGTCAAGGTGCTGATAGGCTAGTTCACACACCAATAGCCATTCCTTCTCACCCTCTGGGGGGTCAGCGTTTTAGAGTTGCGTTATTGTGTTCCTCTCTTATCCCATGTGCAGCTTGTGATGGTGGTAATAGGCTATCTCACAGGCCAATAGCCCTTTTCGATCCCCTCCCACTAGGATTCAGTGTTGATGTGTGTTGAAGATTTATCAATTGGGCTGGCTCACAATGGAATGGCGTTGTCCTCTCGTGTTCTTTGTGTAGCCTGCCACGGTCGCGAGAGGTGGCTTTGTAGACCAGTAGCCTCTTCCCTTCCCCATCTTGGATGCAGCATTTTTAGATGGTTTCAGATAGGGCTGGGCAACCGATATTACGATTTAATCAATTCATCCGAATTTTGAGTTGGCACCATGTGTAAAAAGCCGAAATCGAGAATATCGTGATTTAAACGAGGCACAATCGACATGGCAGCGTTGAATTTATAGACAAAAAAAAAAGAGTTACGTCTATGAAGGCTGCGGAACTCATTGCTTTAGTTAAGAGAATACTCATCTGCTGCATGCAGGAGTTGGCCCTACTATGTAAAAAAAAAATAAGCTACATTTTCTGATCTGTGCGTTTACTTCCTCACACTATCGCACCCAATATGCACGCCCTCTCCAAGGTACAACTAAATTGGTTCTAGCGTGCAACGCTAGTCTCATTGATTCCTGATGCATCAAAAGAAGTAACAAAATTGCACCACGTAAGATGCATAAAGTCAAAATTAGTAGGTAGGTAGGCCAAATGCAGCTGTTGCAGCACAAGCTAATAAGCAAGGAGCGTCGCATAACAAATAAATGCGCAGTTAAAGGAATAGTTCACGATTTATTTATATATATTTTACCATAATTCCATGTCTGGCGGAAATTTCTCAACTGGTCCAGATAGTTTTACATCCATTTTATTTAAATGATTTTTGCGTATTTACATTTCCCCATTTAGCTGCAATGCTAACATTTTTACTAGAAACCCTTGATAGTTTAAAAGCAGGAGTGTCAGTTTCGGTGCACACATAGGCAAGTTAATAACGCACAATCACATTTTTCATTCATAAAATATTTTTTTATTTTATTTCAAAGCATGTCTTGGTATTTTTTTTGTTTGTTTAGAGAATATCCAAGAGAAGTCGAGATTTTAATCGAAATCGGCCCTATTGTTTAGGCAATATGCCCAGCCCTAGGATCAGGCTGGCTCACAAGCCATACGATGCTGTGGCCATGTCATCCTAGATTCAGCCTTTTAAGATTAAATTAGCATACCTAGCTGCCTCAGACTAGAACAGTATTCCCTGTTTCATCGTAGATTCAGCCTTTTAAGATTAAATTAGCATACCTAGCTGTATCAGACTAGAACAGTATTCTCTGTTTCATTCTAGATTCAACCTTTTAAAATTAAATTAGCATACCTAGCTGTATCAGACTAGAACCGTATTCCCTGTTTTAACATAGATTCAGCCTTTTAAGATTAAATTAGCATACCTAGCTGTATCAGACTAGAACAGTATTCCCTGTTTCATCCTAGATTCAACCTTTTAAAATTAAATTAGCATACCTAGCTGTATCAGACTAGGCTCATCGTAGTTTCAGCCTAGCTGTGTGTACCCCAAATTTAAAAAGGAAAAAAAGGGTTGTGATGTTTTGTGAAGAGTATATTAAGTTTTTTTATGTGCATTTAAAACGGATGAATAACTAGAGTACTTTTTTAAGATTTAAATTGTGTGCTGAAAGTTGTCCCCTTTTTTGGTTGTGTGTGTGTGTTTTTATTTTTTTTATCTCCTGAGGCTGAATGCATTTATGGGAACATTAAACATTCAAGATGAAGAAAATATTGTAGAAGGAGAACTTCTGTGTGATGCTCCATAAAGTTATATAGTTGGTGTGCAATATGCCAGGTAGAATCCCCTATGCCACATTATTCAAGTTTATTACAGTATTACCCTAGTCTCTCTCTCTCGTGTGTGTCTGTCTCTCTCTCTCTCTCTCTCTCTCCCTCTAGTGTGTGTGTCTGTCTGTCTCTCTCTCTCTCTCTCTCTCTCGTGTGTGTGTTTCTCTCAGTCTCTCGCCTATTGTCTCTCTCTCTCGCTCTCTCTATTGTGGGTCCCCCTCTCTCTACTCTAGTGTCTCTCTGTCTCTCTCTACTCTAGTGTCTCTGTCTCTACTCTAGTGTCTCTGTCTCTCTGTCTCTCTACTCTAGTGTCTCTGTCTCTCTGTCTCTCTACTCTAGTGTCTCTCTGTCTCTCTCTACTCTAGTGTCTCTCTGTCTCTCTACTCTAGTGTCTCTCTGTCTCTCTCTACTCTAGTGTCTCTGTCTCTCTGTCTCTCTCTACTCTAGTCTCTCTGTCTCTCTACTCTAGTCTCTTTGTCTCTCTCTACTCTAGTGTCTCTGTCTCTCTGTCTCTCTCTACTCTAGTCTCTCTGTCTCTCTACTCTAGTCTCTTTGTCTCTCTCTACTCTAGTGTCTCTGTCTCTCTGTCTCTCTCTACTCTAGTCTCTCTGTCTCTCTGTCTCTCTCTACTCTAGTCTCTCTGTCTCTCTACTCTAGTCTCTTTGTCTCTCTCTACTCTAGTGTCTCTGTCTCTCTCTGGCTTATTGGAGTTCATTAGTGATTTGCACTCTTGTCTTCTTCACATTGAAGGTATTAAGTGTGGAGTGTCCTTGCTGTTGTTAACTTGACATCTCTCCTCCTCTCCTCTCCTCTCCTCTCCTCCCTCTCTTGTAGGTCTTCGGTCTCAATGCTAAATGAATAGATGGCAGCTAATATTGGCTTTGATTCTTGGTTATTATTTATGACCGGAGTTTGCCTGTCTCTCTGTTTGGCTGCAGTCATTGTTGGACGTTGGGGGATGTTGTATTATATTGTTTTGTTGTTGTTTATCATTTGGTTTGGACTGCCTGCGAGGCTTATTGGATATGAAAGGTTTTGTTGTAGCTGTTTGTTAGTGATATGTATTTCCTGCTCTCCTGCTCTTGTCCCTTAAGGTAGTTCTGAACTAACTGACTGACTGACTGACTGACTGACTGACTGACAGGCTGGCAGCTATCACACTCAACAATCAGTCTGGGTGATACCATGGCACACACACACACACACACACACAGACAGACAGACAGACAGACAGACCTGTCCAGTTCTTTTGGCAGTGCCTAGTCAGGGCACTGATAAGAGTCTCAACTTAGGATTTTTTTCTAAGTGGGAGGAAACCGGAGCACCCGGTGGAAACCCACACAAACACAGGGAGAAGATGTGTACTCCACGCAGGAAGGCCCTTGGGTCAGCTGTCTGTCATTCTGTGACTGTAGTAGTGCAGGCACCTGTCTCAACTTAAAAAATGAGCCAAACTCTCTCATGAACCTGTGATGCATCCAATTCGATGACTAGAGTGCAGGTGCTAAGCATATGCACTCAGGCAGGTGAAGAATGCAGTGGGTGCTTGTTGTGTAGATGGCGTGGTTAGTTACAGTGCAAGATGCTCAAATACTGTCAAAACTGATTTGAAGCACAATACAGCTGAATGGTGGATGAGATCATGTTTGTGGTTGTGATGTTGTTGTTTATAAATGACTTCCCCTGCCAGTGTTGAGCTGAGGCAAAATGATGATGATGTTGTTATTATTATTATTGTCTTATCGTATGTTGTGGACTAGTAGAACAGTTCTCCTTGTGTGAACAGACTGAGAAGTTGTACTGCTGTGCTGTGCTAGTGAAATCAGTTGCCATGTTTGTTCAGGGAAACACAAAGCTGAATGTTACAATGCCAGCAACCGCATCACGTTGTATAAAGTTCCTTTGTTACAGTCAGGAAGTGAGTAATGATCTAATGGTAATCAAACAGGTTTTCAATGTCATTCACATTGGTGCTCTGTATTGGCAAGTACCCAAATGTAAGTTCAAAGGTGTGCATCCCTAGTTATTGTTGTTTACGTTGCCCATCATTATACTAACCCCCCCTGTCCGTCCAGGCAGTGCTGAGAGGATGTTTATGCTATGTTGGAGGTGGTGGTGGTTGTTGTGGACACTGTTGTCCTGTCTCTCCAGGCAGTGCTGAGAGGATGTTTATGCTATGTTGGAGGTGGTGGTGGTTGTTGTGGACACTGTTGTCCTGTCTCTCCAGGCAGTGCTGAGAGGATGTTTATGCTATGTTGGAGGTGGTGGTGGTGGTTGTTGACACTGTTGTCCTGTCTGTCCAGGCAGTGCTGAGCTGAGAGGATGTTTATGCTTTGTTGTTGTTTGTTGTTGTTGACACTGTTGTCCTGTCTGTCCAGGCAGTGTTGAGAGGATGTTTATGCTATGTTGGAGGTGGTGGTGGTTGTTGTTGTTGACACTGTTGTCCTGTCTGTCCAGGCAGTGTTGAGAGGATGTTTATGCTATGTTGGAGGTGGTGGTGGTTGTTGTTGTTGACACTGTTGTCCTGTCCGTCCAGGCAGTGCTGAGCTGAGAGGATGTTTATGCTATGTTGGAGGTGGTGGTGGTGGTGGTGGTTGTGGACACTGTTGTCCTGTCCGTCCTGGGGGGGTATTCCATCAACCACGCTAATGAAATCGGTGCTTAATAGAAAAAGCCTGGCCTGGTTGCGAACACAGGGATTGGACGTAAACGCTTATGTTCATGCTTGGTCACATACATTGCGAGAAAAAGGTCTGAACCTACGTATGTTTCCGAACACGGGCATACGGTATATGACAAAAGTGAAGCGAGCGAGAAAAGACACTTGACGGAACGGTCTTTTGGGAGTTTGTTTCCACCTGTTGGATATTCTTTGTAACACAGCTAAACTAAGCTTGACAGTTAGCCTACTACGGAGCAGGCTAGTTCAGTGGTATAAATTACCTTGGTAACTGAGCGGGGATTCGTATTAGCCACAGTAATGGAAGGGATCTCTCACTCAAATTAGCCAGACTTATCTAAATAAGCCAGGCTTTTCGCTTATCTAGCTTGATGGAATACCCCCCAGGCAGTGCTGAGCTGAGAGGATGTTTATGCTTTGTTGTTGTTTGTTGTTGTTGTTGACACTGTTGTCCTGTCCGTCCAGGCAGTGCTGAGCTGAGAGGATGTTTATGCTTTGTTGTTGTTTGTTGTTGTTGACACTGTTGTCCTGTCCGTCCAGGCAGTGCTGAGCTGAGAGGATGTTTATGCTTTGTTGTTGTTTGTTGTTGTTGACACTGTTGTCCTGTCCGTCCAGGCAGTGCTGAGCTGAGAGGATGTTTATGCTTTGTTGTTGTTTGTTGTTGTTGACACTGTTGTCCTGTCCGTCCAGGCAGTGCTGAGCTGAGAGGATGTTTTATGCTTTGTTGTTGTTTGTTGTTGTTGACACTGTTGTCCTGTCCGTCCAGGCAGTGCTGAGCTGAGAGGATGTTTATGCTTTTTTATGCTTTGTTGTTGTTTGTTGTTGTTGTTGACACTGTTGTCCTGTCCTTCCAGGCAGTGCTGAGCTGAGAGGATGGCTCACTCCAAGGCTCGGGCCGCGGATGGGAAGGTGACCTACCCCCCGGGTGTGAAGGAAATCTCCGATAAGATCTCCAAGGAGGAGATGGTTCGCAGACTCAAGGTGCAGACACTTTCATTACCTTCAACATCAACAGACTAGATCAGTCCTTATTAATGGTGAAACTGCCGCACTCATTATTTTAGTACTGTATTAAATGTAATGTAGTTTACTTGGTTATTCATGTAAACGTAATGTGATTATTTATGTAAACTTCATATTTTTTGATCGCCAAAAAGATCAATACTTTTTCAATGGGGATCAACAAAGTATAGGTTCATTCCATTCCATACAACACATGTTTGTTTGTAATGTTCCTCACTTCAAAGACGTGTGTGTGTTCGGCCATCTTGTCTTCTAGATGGTGGTGAAAACCTTCATGGATATGGACCAAGACTCTGAGGAAGAGAAGGAGCTCTATCTCAACCTGGCTCTTCATCTTGCCTCCGACTTCTTCCTCAAGCACCCAGACAAGGTACTGGTTGTATACTGGCTTTACTGGTTATACTGGGTGTTCTGGAGCAGTGGATTTACTGTTGAATCTTGGGGCAGTGGATTCACTCTTTAGACTTGGGGCAGTGGATTCACTCTTTAGACTTGGGGCAGTGGATTCACTCTTTAGACTTGGGGCAGTGGATTCACTCTTTAGACTTGGGGCAGTGGATTCACTGGTTAGACTTGGGGCAACTTCAAATGTAATGCCCCAATCACTCTGAGTGGCTTGAAAAATGAAAGTCTTCAAAAAGTGCACGTTTAAGCGGATATCACTCGCCCTGTTCTCCTTGAAGCAAGTCAACCTGAGTGATAGAGGAGAAGGAGTAAATAGATGAAGAGTACTTTGAGTACATCACTAACGTACTCAGAGTGTTCTCTCATACTACAGTACTAGAGGGGTAGCAGAGAGATACAAGCTGAACCTGGAAAGATAAGATTGTGAGCTGGAAGTCTTTTTCTTCTCTTTTCTATTGTACTTTGATAGATGGTTGTCCGATTGGAACCTTCTGTCTCTAACTAGACGTGTGTGTGTGTGTGTGTGTGTGTGTGTGTGTGTGTGTGTGTGTGTGTGTGTGTGTGTGTGTGTGTGTGTGTGTGTGTGTGTGTGTGTGTGTGTGTGTGTGTGTGTGTGTGTGTGTGTGTGTGTGTGTGTGTGTGTGTGCCCTTTTAAAAACTGTTTTCTGCTGGTAACCTGCTGTCTTTCTAACTAGACATGGCAATGTTAACCTGTGTGTGTGTGTGTGTGTTTGTTCCTCCTCTAGGATGTCCGTCTGCTGGTAGCCTGCTGCCTGGCAGACATCTTTCGGATCTACGCCCCGGAGGCACCCTACACATCTCCTGATAAGCTTAAGGTAAGCATCAGCCTTTCACCTCAAACCGGCTGCTACTGCGTCAAATAACACTCACATTCAAAATCAAAACTATATTTACTCTGTGTAAAATATGTTTCAACCCGAGTTGTTGTTGTGATCCCATTATCAGGCCACTAAAATGAGTTCAAATGGTTAGCCAAAGCCTTTCATGTCTTCAAATCGACCTTTGTAGATTTCAGAATCGTTTTGCACACCTGTGTTTAGCCGTTTGTAGTAGAGGTCAACCGATAGTGGATATTTAAGGGCCGATATAATAATGATAGTTTGTTGCCGGAAAAAGCCGATAGCTGATTAATCGGCTGATATTCCTCTGTGGTCAGTAACATGGGTCTCTCACGTCTCAGCCCCTCCACCAACGCGAACCTCGTGCTGGTCCGCAAGCTAAACGTTGCTTATTTCAAATTCATTGCCGTTTTCTAACCTATGGTAGCCCCTCCCAATTTGAACGTTTCATAGACATATACAGGAAAATCGTCCTCAGGTTCTTGTGAATCATACATTACGGTGTCGTTATCTAAGCTGTGGGATTCATAACGTTCCTCGCAGAACCGTTTAATGGCGACCACGCCTTACTGTACTCCAAGGACATCGACCGGGTTGCCGTGGTTACGAGGGTGAACGTTAGCTCTGTACAACGTGAAACGATTGGTTTATGGAGCAACAGTGGCGGTCTCAAACCTCAGTTTTGGCGGTAGATCAGTACACATAACTGGAGACTACTGTCAACTGGGGTGGCGCAAGCACACTGCACTATTTCCCCAGTGCAGCTATCGACCACTATCCAAGCACACTGCACTATTTCCCCAGTGCAGCTATCAACCACTATCCAAGCACACTGCACTATTTCCCCAGTGCAGCTATCGACCACTATCCAAGCACACTGCACTATTTCCCCAGTGCAGCTATCGACCACTATCCAAGCACACTGCACTATTTCCCCAGTGCAGCTATCAACCACTATCCAAGCACACTGCACTATTTCCCCAGTGCAGCTATCAACCACTATCCAAGCACACTGCACTATTTCCCCAGCGCAGCTATCGACCACTATCCAAGCACACTGCACTATTTCCCCAGCGCAGCTATCGACCACTATCCAAGCACACTGCACTATTTCCCCAGCGCAGCTATCGACCACTATCCAAGCACACTGCACTATTTCCCCAGCTCAGCTATCGACCACTATCCAAGCACACTGCACTATTTCCCCAGTGCAGCTATCAACCACTATCCAAGCACACTGCACTATTTCCCCAGTGCAGCTATCAACCACTATCCAAGCACACTGCACTATTTCCCCAGCGCAGCTATCGACCACTATCCAAGCACACTGCACTATTTCCCCAGCGCAGCTATCGACCACTATCCAAGCACACTGCACTATTTCCCCAGAAACAGCATTCGACCACTATCCAAGCACACTTCCGCCAATAACGATAGTTTGTAAAACGTCCTATCAGCAAAAGGATTAATCGGCAAAAGGATTAATCGGTCGACCTCTAGTTTGTAGTCGTACAAAGTTTTTTAGTACTACAATAATCATGAACACCAGTGATTCTTTGCGTGTAGGTGTTTTGAAAAATTGGTGTTTTGAATGGTTGGTGT
Organism: Galaxias olidus; assembly: GCA_026901105.3. NCBI lineage: Eukaryota > Metazoa > Chordata > Actinopteri > Galaxiiformes > Galaxiidae > Galaxias > Galaxias olidus. The sequence goes on along the minus strand of JAPMUY010000769.1, from coordinate 144,374 downwards.
TTTGAATGGTTTGTGTGTTGGTGTTTTGAATGGTTTTGAGTGTCGGTGCTTTAAATGGTTTGGTGTTGAAAAGGTTCTGGACATGTTAAAAAACGAGCGACATAAAAGATTACACGCAGACATTTTAATCCTTCTTTTTGTGTAATTTTTTCCAGGACATCTTCATGTTCATCACCAGACAGCTGAAAGGTCTGGAGGACACCAAGAGCGCTCAGTTCAACAGATATTTCTATCTGCTCGAGGTGTGTGTGTGTGTGTGTGTGTGTGTGTGTGTGTGTGTGTGTGTGTGTGTGTGTGTGTGTGTGCGTTTGAGTGTGTGTCCTCGCCATCCATGGCGCTCCTCTCCTCTGTCATAAGAGAACAAAGCCTGTGTCTGTTTCTGTGTCTTGTGTGCCTGCCTGTGTCTCTGTGTCTGTTTCTTTTACACGCACGTGCGTGCGCACACACACACACACACACACACACACACACACACACACACACACACACACACACACACCTTCTGCTGTCTGTGCTGCCCCAGCTAGAGTTCAAACTGAAGGTAGAACACACACACACACACACACACACACACACACACACACACACACACACACACACACACACACACACACACACACACACACACCTTCTGCTGTCTCCTAACCGTCTCCTCTGTCCTGATGGAAAATAGCCTGTCTCTTTGTGTCTCTGTGTCTCTGATTGACTGTGTCTGTCTCTTTGTGTCTCTGTGTGTCTGATTGACTGTGTCTGTCTCTTTGTGTCTCTGTGTGTCTGATTGACTGTGTCTGTCTCTTTGTGTCTCTGTGTGTCTGATTGACTGACTGTGTCTGTCTCTTTGTGTCTCTGTGTGTCTGATTGACTGTGTCTGTCTCTTTGTGTCTCTGTGTGTCTGATTGACTGTGTCTGTCTCTTTGTGTCTCTGTGTGTCTGATTGACTGTGTCTGTCTCTTTGTGTCTCTGTGTGTCTGTCTCCTAACCCTAACCCTCTCCTTTGTCCTAATAGAACATAGACACACACAAACAGGCTGTGTCTGTGTCTCTGTGTCTGTGTCTCTGTTTGTCCCCTTAACGTCTCCTCTGTCCTGATAGTGACATAGCCTGTCTCTGTGTCTGTGTCTGTGTCTGTGTCTGTCCTCTAAACGTCCCCTCTGTCCTGATAGAACATAGCCTGTCTCTTTGTCCCCTAACCGTCTCCTCTGTCCTGATAGAACATAGCCTGGGTAAAGTCCTACAACATCTGCTTTGAACTGGAGGACAGCAACGAGATCTTCACACAGCTCTACAGAACGCTGTTCCAGGTCATCAAGTACGTCCCCCATGCACCTGTGTGTGTGTGTGTGTGTGTGTGTGTGTGTGTGTGTGTGTGTGTGTGTGTGTGTGTGTGTGTCTTTATCTATCTCTCCCTCTTAATCACTTTCTCTTTTTTGTCTCTCCCTCTTTATCATTCTCTCGCTCCGTCTGGCTCGCTCACACACACCCTGTCTCTCTCCATCTAGCGCTGTCTCTCTCTCTTTAAATCTTTTTCTCTATCTAGCTCTCTCATGGTGTGTCTATCTGTCTGTTTGTCTCTCTCTAAATCTTTTTCTTTATCTAGCTCTCTCTTCGTATCTCTCTCTCTCTTCGTGTCTCTCTCTTTCTGTTGGTGTCTCTCTCTAAATCTTTTTCTCTATCTAGCTCTCTCTTGGTGTCTCTCTCTTTCTGTTGGTGTCTCTCTCTAAATCTTTTTCTCTATCTAGCTCTCTATTGGTGTCTCTCTCTCTTTATCATTCTTTACTGAACTCAACCTTGAGGGCTGAATTCTGCAGCAGAGAGTTTTGGCAGAGTGCCAACTCAGCTTCACGTGTGTGTGTGTGTGTGTGTGTGTGTGTGTGTGTGTGAGAGAGAGGTTAGGGGTAGTGTGTCTATGCGGAGAGTGTATTTTTCCTTGTGGTTGTGTCAAGGCTTTACTGGCAGAGAACTTTTACGAGAGAAATGCGGCAAGCTGTGTTTGTATGGGAGAGAGATGAGAAGTGTGTGTGTGTGTGTGAGTGTGTGAGCGTGTGTGTGTGAGCGTGTGTGTGTGTGTGTGAGTGAGAGAGTGTGTGTGTGTGTTTCTCGGCTGGGATTGAATGAGAGGCTACAAGACAAGGGATTTGGGTGCCCTGGCCGCGTGCGTGCGTGCGTGCTTGCGTGCGTGCGTGTGTGTGTTAAGACACCGTAAGAGCTGAATTTTAAAACACTCCAAACAATATAGGTCCTCTCACAAGTCATCTCTATCTAAGAGATTTGAGTAGATCCCTAAGTATCCCTTGTAAATACATCTTTATTTACATATTGTATCAAGTGTCTGGAGGGTTTAGCGGAGGTCAGTTTTGTCTGTTTTGCTGTTGTGAAGTCATCGTCCACCATTGCCGCCTAATTTCCTGTTTTTCTCTCTCTCTCTCTCTCTCTGTCTCTCTCTCTCTCTCTCTCTCTCTCTCTCTCTCTCTCTCTTTCTCTGTCGTTTCCGTAGCAACGGCCACAACCAGAAGGTGCACATGCACATGGTGGACCTGATGAGCTCCATCGTGTGTGAGGGAGACAGCGTATCACAGGAGCTACTGGACACGGTGTTGGTCAACCTGGTGCCCGCGCACAAGGTACACACACACACACACACACACACACACACTCTACTGTATACTGTGCTGGTCAACCTGGTGCCTGCACACAAGGTACACACACACACACACACACACACACACACACACGGTGCTGGTCTACCAGGTGCACAAGGTACACACACACACACACACACACACATTTTCTCTTTCTCTTCTGGACACGGTGCTGGTCAACCTGGTTCCCACACACACACACACACACACACACACTTTGACGCTCAGTCTCTCCCTCTCTAGCCTGTTCTTTGGTGTTTTCACAGAGAGCTGTTCAAAGTTTTCCAGACAGTCAGTGCTGGGGCTTGCCAAAGTTCTCTCACACACACACACACACACACACACACACACACACACACACACACAGTCTCTCACTCTCACACTCATATACTCACTCTCACACTCACTGTCTCTCACTCACTCACTCACACACTCACATACCCTCTCTCTCACACATTCAAGCACTTGTCAGGCATGCAGACCTAGCTGTGATAGTAAGCTGGAGTCTTCCCGCCTGAAGGAAACCTCCATGCCCTCTCATTCAGTGAGACCCCTGCAGGCAACAGTCGGTACTGCAGGAGAGGTCCACACTCCGCTTCACTGTCCAGTGCTGACAGAGTAACCGTGGCGTCCGAACGCGGGCTAGACAAAAAATAAAAGAATTCATTGGTGACTGTAGTATGGCCCTTTTTTACATCAACCACCAATAATTCCATTATATTGTCAAATGTTGTTGGGATTATAAATGTCTGACAGTAGTTTAAAAAAATATATGGAAGATTTATAATTCAGGAAAAGAAGACTAAATTATGCATTGTGTACTGTTGTGTACCAATCATGCAACAGACACTAACATTTTCTGCCATTACAAACAAGAGGCTTCTTGAAATTGTCCTTTATTTCATTAGTTTTTCAAACATAACAGTAATGATCTATAACGAAGTAGTCCTGAACTTTTTGTCCCTGGCCCCCTGCTGTAGAACCTAAAGAAACATGATGTAGTTTTGCTTTTGACCGCCGGTGTATTTTGTCCCTCTCCCCCTGCTGTAGAACCTAAACAAACATGATGTAGTTTTGCTTTTGACCGCCGGTGTATTTTGTCCCTCTCCCCCTGCTGTAGAACCTAAAGAAACATGATGTAGTTTTGCTTTTGACCGCCGGTGGATTTTGTCCCTCTCCCCCTGCTGTAGAACCTAAAGAAACATGATGTAGTTTTGCTTTTAAACGCCGGTGTATTTTGTCCCTCTCCCCCTGCTGTAGAACCTAAACAAACATGATGTAGTTTTGCTTTTGACCGCCAGTGTATTTTGTCCCTCTCCCCCTGCTGTAGAACCTAAACAAACATGTAGTTTTGCTTTTGACCGCCGGTGTATTTTGTCCCTCTCCCCCTGCTGTAGAACCTAAAGAAACATGATGTAGTTTTGCTTTTAAACGCCGGTGTATTTTGTCCCTCTCCCCCTGCTGTAGAACCTAAACAAACATGATGTAGTTTTTCTTTTGACCGTCGGTGTTTTTTGTCCCTCTCCCCCTGCTGTAGAACCTAAACAAACATGTAGTTTGCTTTTGCTTTTGACCGCCGGTGTATTTTGGCCCTCTCCTCCTGCTGTAGAACCTAAACAAACATGATATAGTTTTGCTTTTGACCGTCGGTGTATTTTGTCCCTCTCCCCCTGCTGTAGAACCTAAACAAACATGATGTAGTTTTGCTTTTGACCGCCGGTGGATTTTGTCCCTC
>JAPMUY010000769.1:135000-137500 GCA_026901105.3 Galaxias olidus | reverse complement strand
TAAGTAGCTCTCTGGCTCTCTCTCACTCTCTCTCACACACACACACACACACACACACACACACACACACGGTTTAGCTGGAGAGGGGTGTATCGCTGCAGCGCCTGTTTATGCGGGATAATTAACGTGATGATGTCTCCCCAGTCTCTGCGTAATAATATCTCATTCTTTCTGCATTCCCCCTTTCCCTACATCTCCTCTCCCTCTCTCCTCTCCTCTCCTCTCCTCTCCTCTCCCTCTCTCCTCTCCTCTCCTCACACCCTCTTCTCTCTCCTCCCCTCTCCTCTCTCTCCCTCCCTCCAGAGTAATGATAATGATGAGCGGCTGCAGGTGGTCAAGCTGCTGGCGAAGATGTTTGGAGCCAAGGACTCTGAGCTAGCGGCCCAGAACAAACCCCTGTGGCAGTGCTACCTGGGCAGGTACGCTCTCACACTCTACGTACATTAACTAACCCTAACCCCAACCCTACCCCCTGTGGCAGTGCTACCTGGGCAGGTACGCTCTCACACTCTATGTACATTAACTAACCCTAACCCTACCCCCTGTGGCAGTGCTACCTGGGCAGGTACGCTCTCACACTCTATGTACATTAACTAACCCTAACCCCAACCCTACCCCCTGTGGCAGTGCTACCTGGGCAGGTACGCTCTCACACTCTATGTACATTAACTAACCCTAACCCTACCCCCTGTGGCAGTGCTACCTGGGCAGGTACGCTGTCACACTGTATGAACATTAACTAACCCTAACCCTAACCCTACCCCCTGTGGCAATGCTACCTGGGCAGGTATGCTGTCACACTGTATGAACATTAACTAACCCTAACCTGTGGCACTGCTACCTGGACAGGTACTCTGGTACTGGTTTCAGTTCAAATCCATTACATTTGACCTGACAATGTGTTGGTTGTTGTGTGCTTGTGTAGTAACAGTCTTTTGTGTGTGTGTGTGTGTGTGCGTGTGCGTGTGCACCTTTGCTTGTCCACCAGGTTCAATGACATCCATGTGCCCATCCGGCTGGAGTGTGTGAAGTTTGCCAGCCACTGTCTGATGAATCACCCTGACCTGGCCAAAGACCTTACAGGTACACACACACACACACACGTTGACCTGGCCAAAGACCTCACAGGTACACACACTGACCTGGCCAAAGACCTCACAGGTACACACACTGACCTGGCCAAAGACCTCACAGGTACACACGTTGACCTGGCCAAAGACCTCACAGGTACACACGTTGACCTGGCCAAAGACCTCACAGGTACACACGTTGACCTGGCCAAAGACCTCACAGGTAAACACACACCCTGACCTGGCCAAAGACCTCACAGGTACACACATTGACCTGGCCAAAGACCTCACAGGTACACACATTGACCTGGCCAAAGACCTCACAGGTACACACATTGACCTGGCCAAAGACCTCACAGGTACACACGTTGACCTGGCCAAAGACCTCTCAGGTACACACACACACACACACACACACACACACACACACACACACACACACCTGACCCGGCCAAAGACCTTACAGGTACACACACACATTGACCTGGCTAAAGACCTCACAGGTACACACACACACACACACACACACACACACACACACACACACACACACACACACACACTCACATTGACCTGGTCAAATACCTCACAGGTACACACACACACACACACACACACACACACACACACACACACACACACACACACACACACATTGACCTGGTCAAATACCTCACAGGTACACACACACACACACACACACCTCCTCACAGGTACACGTACACACACACACACACACACACCTCCTCACAGGTACACACACACACACACACACACACACACACACACACACATTGACCTGGTCAAAGACCTCACAGGTACACACATTGACCTGGTTAAAGACCTCACAGGTACACACACTGACTTTGCCAAAGACCTCACAGGTACACACACATTGACCTGGCCAAAGACCTCACAGGTACGCACGCACGCACGCTTGCACGCATGCACGCGCACACGCACACACACACACACACACACACACACACACACACGCGCACACACACACACACACACATTGACCTGGCCAAAGACCTCACAGGTACACACATTGACCTGGCCAAAGACCTCTCAGGTACACACACACACACACACACACACACACCCTGACCCGGCCAAAGACCTTACAGGTACACACACACATTGACCTGGCTAAAGACCTCACAGGTACACACACACACACACACACACACACACACACATTGACCTGGTCAAATACCTCACAGGTACACACACACACACACACACACACACACACACACACACACACACCCTGGCCTGGCCAAAGACCTTACAGGTACACACACATTGACCTGGCCAAAGACCTCACAGGTACACACACACACACACACACACACACACACACTGACTTTGCCAAAGACCTTACAGGTACACACATTGACCTGGCCAAAGACCTCACAGGTACACAC
>JAPMUY010000769.1:127500-130000 GCA_026901105.3 Galaxias olidus | reverse complement strand
TTTGTTGGTGTTTTTCTTTGGACATTTAAGATATTTCTACAAAATTCTGCATGCAGGGTCTCTGTTGGATGCTTGTCCCATCTAGTGTAGCTATGGTGACTGAGTGGACCCCATATTTCACTTCCATAAAGTGCAATTGGTTGAATAACACTGTAGAATATTTTACACCATATTTTGACTGGAATACTGATTGTATAGAATTTGCATGTTATTGAATAGTAGGCTCTACGAGCTTTTTCTTTCAATGCATTCACTGCCATAGTGAAACTGCCTGATGCCGAAATTGTTAGGCCAAGGTAGACATGGCTCATTGTGTGCTCTAGGGCAGTGGTTCCCAGATTGAACTGATGTCTTAGTTCCTGACACCTGGGCTTTTTTTGGAAGATCGTGACCTGGGTCTTTTTCAGGTTTACTGCCAGGTGCAGGTGCCAGGTGCCTCTCTCTCTCTGTCTCTGTGTCTCTCTCTCTCTCTGTCTCTGTGTCTCTCTCTCTCTCTGTCTCTGTGTCTCTCTCTCTCTCTTTCTCTCTCTCTCTCTCTCTCTCTCTCTCTCTCTCTCTCTGTGTCTCTCTCTCTCTCTCTCTCTCTCTCTCTCTCTCTCTCTCTCTCTCTGTCTCTCTCTCTCTTTGTGCTTATTTGTGAGTGTTTGGATAGTACAATAAAGAGCGCCTAAAAAGTCTGTCCCCCCCTCTCTGTCTTTCTCTCTCTCTTTCTCCCCTTTGCTTCTCTCCCTCTCTCTCTCTCTCTCTCTCGCTCTCTCTCTCTCCGTCTGTCTGTCTCTCTCTTTCTCTCTCTCTCTCTCTCTCTGACCTCCATCTTAATCTTACTCTCCATACTCCCTTTAATCCTCATCCCCCTCTCCTCTCCTCCCCTCTCCTCTCCTCCCTACTCTCTCCATCCCCACATCCAGGTTGTTGGTGGAGCGTATCTTTGCCCAGTACATGGTACCTCACAACCTGGACACCACGGAGAGGATGAAGTGTCTGTACTACCTCTATGCTACGCTGGACACCAACGCCGTCAAGTAAAAACCACATCGTCATTATAGAAATAGAATATATAGAATATATCAGTATGAGAGAGGATGAAGTGTCTGTACTACCTCTATGCTACGCTGGACCTCAACGCCATGAAGTAAAAACTACATCATAAATACATTAATATAGATCATTATAAATCATATCAAAATAGAACATAATAGAATATATCAGTATGAGAGAGGATGAGGTGTCTGTACTACAGCACTTTACATAAACACTGTTTAATCAGAGCAGAGGACTGCAGAGAGGATAAGAGCTATTCTGGAGATGAAAGCTGAAAACTAACGCTCTTCTTTTCATCTCTCTTTCTCTCTCCCTCTCTCTCTCTCTCCCTCTCTCCTTTCCTTTCTCTCTCTCCCTACCCCCCTCCCTCCCTCCCTCCCTCCAGGGCTCTGAATGAGATGTGGAAGTGCCAGAACATGTTGAGACACAACGTGAAGGACCTGCTGGACCTGGTCAAACAACCCAAGGTGAGGAGAGAGGGATGGAGGGAGGGATGGAGGGAGAGAGAGAGGGATGGAGGGAGGGAATTAGGGAGGGATGTAGGGAGGGATAGAGGGAGAGAGAGAGGGATGGAGGGAGAGAGAGAGGGATGGAGAGAGAGATGGAGGGAGGGAATTAGGGAGGGATGGAGGGATGTAGGGAGGGATAGATGGATAGAGGGAGGGATGGAGGGACATAGGGAGGGATGGATAGAGGGATGGATTGAGGGAGGGAGAGAGGGATGGATAGATGAGTGGATAGATCGATAGATGGAGGGATGGTCAAACAACCCAAGGTGAGGAGTCAGTCAGGGGGTGGAATGGACGGAGAGGGGGATAGAGGGAGGGAAGGATGGAGGGATGGACGTTGACGTGACAGTGGAGGGAGGATTCTCATCATGGCGTCGTTCTTCTGTTTTGTTTTCGTAGTCTGAGGCGTCCAGTAAGGCCGTGTTTGCCAAGGTCATGGTGATCACAAGTAAGTCGTCCCTCAAATATCAACACACACACACACACACACACACACACCTACTGTGTCTCCTTCGTCCGCCCTCATCTTGCTCACAAACACACAGCGTAAATATTACTGTTACGAACCCCGCTGGTGGAATGAGCATAAGATTGGTGACAACGTGCTGGTAATGTGGCTGGCGTTAAAGGTGAATAAGGGAAGTAATAGAGGTGGTGGTACGTTTACAAACAACAGGTTTATTGACAAGAACACCGGAGTCACAGGGTATTACAACGTAATCAAAGTAATAAATAAAACCGGGCTAACTGCCTAACCAAGACTTCCAACAATAAATACAGAGGGTGGGACGCGTTGCTAAACTACTGGGAAGAACACAGGGAAGCTACCTACATGGTAACACAATGTATACCCCAGGGTGTCTTACCTGACCCCTGGCTCCGGCGTGACCCAAAGACGGTAAACGTAAACTCTGCACAGTGTGCAGGAAAAGAGAACTAAAGGGGTGTGT
>JAPMUY010000769.1:117500-122500 GCA_026901105.3 Galaxias olidus | reverse complement strand
TGGTGTACCGTCAGACATCAACCGCTGTGCCGTGACACTCTGGTGCACCGTCAGACATCAACCGCTGTGCCGTGACACTGGTGTACCGTCAGACATCAACCGCTGTGCCGTGACACTGGTGTACCGTCAGACATCAACCGCTGTGCCGTGACACTGGTGTACCGTCAGACATCAACCGCTGTGCCGTGACACTCTGGTGCACCGTCAGACATCAACCGCTGTGCCGTGACACTGGTGTACCGTCAGACATCAACCGCTGTGCCGTGACACTCTGGTGCACCGTCAGACATCAACCGCTGTGCCGTGACACTCTGGTGCACCGTCAGACATCAACCGCTGTGCCGTGACACTCTGGTGCACCGTCAGACATCAACCGCTGTGCCGTGACACTGGTGTACCGTCAGACATCAACCGCTGTGCCGTGACACTGGTGTACCGTCAGACATCAACCGCTGTGCCGTGACACTGGTGTACCGTCAGACATCAACCGCTGTGCCGTGACACTGGTGTACCGTCAGACATCAACCGCTGTGCCGTGACACTGGTGTACCGTCAGACATCAACCGCTGTGCCGTGACACTGGTGTACCGTCAGACATCAACCGCTGTGCCGTGGAATTTTTTGGAAAAGTCACACTTGGGAAAATAAACAAATCTTTTGTATTCATTTTGATTCAGTTTTACATCTGGGGTGTGCCACAAAATAAAAACGTTCATACAAGTGTGCCATGGGGTGGAAACGCTGCTTTAGATTTTATGAACAGACGGTTGTCTTTGACCTGGTCTATGCCACAGCACAGTGGTCGAGCTACACAAGGTTTCTGATGAGCTGACTAGTCTCTGTCTCTCTGCTCTCTGTCTGTCTGTCTCTCTCTGTCTGTCTGTCTGTGTCTCTCTCTCTCTCTCTCTGTCTGTCTGTCTGTCTGTCTCTCTGTGTGTATTTCTCTCTGTCTGTCTGTCTGTCTGTGTCTCTCTCTCTCTGTCTGTCTGTCTGTCTGTCTGTCTGTCTGTCCGTCCGTCCGTCCGTCCGTGTGTCTGTGTCTGTCTCTGCGTGTCTGTGTCTGTCTGTCTCTGCTGGTGATTTCTCCTCTGGGCTCCCCCTAGTGTTCTGTTGCCGGTACTGCAGGCCAAGGCCAAGCGTGGCCCCCCTCGTCAGGCCAAATACGCCATCCACTGCATCCATGCCATGTTCACCAACAGAGACACACATTTTGCTCAGATCTTTGAGGTGAGCAGGTTTTTTTATTAAAGAAAACAGTAATAATTTAGAAATACAATTTGAAAGTTGTCTCCCTGTGTGAGCTTTGAGGAATTCACACTTTCCATTAACTTAATATTTTTATTTATTTTTTTTAATTTTTTTTTAAATGGTGAAATCCAATTTTGGACATTTTTTGTACATATATTTAAACTTTGAATTGACAATTTTGTTCGTTTTTCTCACTTGCTTTTTTAATATTATTAATATAACTACCGATTCATAATTGTGTTTTGGATTCTGTCCTACAGCAGTGTTTGGTTTCTCCTGACGTACATGTTCTGTCTATGTGTATGTGTGTGTCTGTGTCTGTGTCTGTCTGTCTGTGTCTGCGTGCGTGCGTGTCTCTCCTCCTCCTCCTCCTCCTCCTCCTCCTCCTCCTCCTCCTCTTGTTGCAGCCCCTACATAAAGGTCTGGACCCGGGGGACCTGGAGAACCTCATCACCCCTCTGACCACGCTGGGGCACCTGGCTCTGCTGGCCCCGGAGCAGTTTGCCGCTCCGCTCAAGTCCCTGGTGGCCAACTTCATTGTCAAGGACCTGCTCATGAACGATAGGGTGGGCGCAACACACACACACTCTCTCTCACATACACACACGCACACTCTCACACACTCTCATATACACACACACAATCTCTCGCTCTCTCTCTCTCTCTCTCTCCCTCTCCCTTTCACACACACACACACACACTCTTTTTCCACACACATACACACAGTTTTTACACACGTATACCCACACTCTGTCTCTCTTGCACACGCGAACAAACTAGACTCTTAAGGAGTGGATTAATTCTAATGTAAATCAATACTACTCCTGAAGGATTTGAGATAATTTCCAAATAACCTTTTAAACTTAGTTTACTTAGGTCTGTCACATTTCAGACGCGTGGGCTGTTTAAAACTGTTTCATTTTTATAATGATACTTGTGTTTGACATGCTGTTATTGCTTTATTGTAGTTAATGCTGAGGTTGTTGATTATTTGGTTAAAGTTGTTGTTGTTGTGTAGATCGCTGGGAAGAAGACCACCAAACTGTGGCTACCAGATGATGAGGTGTCACCAGAGACTCTAGCTAAGGTCAGCACTCCCCTACATCTATCCCTAACCTTTAACCCTAACCCTAACCAACCAAACTGTGGCTACCTGATGATGAGGTGTCACCAGAGTGTCTGACTAAGGTCAGCAGTCCCTTAAATCTACCTTTAACCTTTGACCCTAACCCACCAAACTGTGGCTACCTGATGATGAGGTGTCACCAGAGAGTCTGACGAAGGTCAGCAGTCCCTTAAATCTACCTTTAACCTTTGACCCTAACCCACCAAACTGTGGCTACCTGATGATGAGGTGTCCCCAGAGAGTCTGACTAAGGTCAGCAGTTCCTTAAATCTACCTTTAACCTTTGACCCTAACCCACCAAACTGTGGCTACCTGATGATGAGGTGTCCCCAGAGAGTCTGACTAAGGTCAGCAGTCCCTTAAATCTACCTTTAACCTTTGACCCTAACCCACCAAACTGTGGCTACCTGATGATGAGGTGTCCCCAGAGACTCTGGCTAAGGTCAGCACTCCCCTACATCTACCCCTAACCTTTAACCCTAACCCTAACCAACCAAACTGTGGCTACCTGATGATGAGGTGTCCCCAGAGACTCTAGCTAAGGTCAGCACTCCCCTACATGTACCCCTAACCTTTAACCTTTAACCATAACCCACCAAACTGTGGCTACCTGATGATGAGGTGTCACCAGAGAGTCTGACTAAGGTCAGCACTCCCCTAAATCTACCCCTAACCTTTAACCTTTGACCCTAACCCACCAAACTGTGGCTACATGATGATGTGTCTCCAGAAACTCTGGCTAAGGTCAGCCCTCCCCTACATCTACCCCTAACCTTTAACCTTTAACCCTAACCCACCAAACTGTGGCTACCTGATGATGAGGTGTCCCCAGAGACTCTGGCTAAGGTCAGCACTCCCCTACATGTACCCCTAACCTTTAACCTTCTACCGCATCCTTCTTTAAGCCTAATCCTAAGGACAGCCCTCCCTAACGTCTAACCCTAACCCCAAGCCTTAACCCCAACCTAAGGTCAGTATTCCCCTCTGCCCTTTGACCTTACTTGTCCGTACACCCAGCTCCCTATCCCTCATCACTCTCTGCCTCCTAAACAGTTTGACCTCGTCTGCCTGTAAAATCTCCCCCAAAATGTCTCATCATTTCCAAATGGAGATGTTGTTTCTGTGGAGTTGTTTACACAACTCCTTTCTCTCCTTCCCTCCTTTTCTCACCTCGTCCCTCCTCTGTTCTCCCTCCTCTATTCACCTCTTCCCTCCTCTGTTCTCCCTCCTCTATTCACCTCTTCCCTCCTCTGTTCTCCCTCCTCTATTCACCTCTTCCCTCCTCTGTTCTCCCTCCTCTATTCACCTCTTCCCTCCTCTGTTCTCCCTCCTCTATTCACCTCTTCCTCCTCTGTTCTCCCACTCTTCCCTCCTCCTCCTCCTCTCCCCCTGTCTCCAGATCCAGGGCATCAAGCTGATGGTGCGCTGGCTGCTGGGAGTGAAGAACAACCAGAGTAAGTCAGGGAACTCCACGCTGAGGATGCTGACGGCCATCCTGCACAGTGACGGGGACCTGACGGAGCAGGGCAAGATGGGGTGAGTCACACACACACACACACACACACACAGTGACAGAGACCTGACGGAGCAGGGCAAGATGGGGTCAGTCTCTCACACACACACACACACACACACACACACACACACACAGTAATACACACACACAGTGACGGAGACCTGACGGAGCAGGGCAAGATGTGGTCAGTCTCACACACACACACACACACAGTAATACACACACACAGTGACGGACACATGACGGAGCAGGGCAAGATGGGGTTAGACACACACACACACACACACACACACAGTAATACACATTCACATTAACTCACACACACACACACACACACACACACACAGTGATGGAGCAGGGCAGGATAGGCCTAGTAGTGACACACACACTCGCAGTGACACGCATATTGTTTATATAGCTATGAATCTTGTTGACTTGCTTCTCTCTCTATTGACATTATGATTATTTGATGTAAATATGATGTGTGTGTGTGTGTGTGTGTGTGTGTGTGTGTGTGTGTGTGTGTGTGTGTGTGTGTGTGTGTGTGTGTGTGTGTGTGTGTGTGTGTGTGTGCGCGCGCCACAGTAAGCCTGACATGTCCCGTCTGAGGCTGGCTGCAGCGTGCGCGCTCCTCAAACTGGCTCAGGAGCCCTGCTACCACGAGATCATCACCCTGGAGCAGTACCAGCTGTGTGCCCTGGTCATCAACGTAAGCACACACACACACACACACACACACACACACACACGTACACACACTATCATCACTATCATCACCCTGGAGCAGTACCAGGTGTGTGCCCTGGTCATCAACGTAAGCACACACACACACACGTACACACACTATCATCACTATCCTCACCCTGGAGTAGTACCAGCTGTGTGCCCTGGTCATCAACGTAAGCACACACACACACACACACACACACATACACACACTATCATCACTATCATCACCCTGGAGCGGTACCAGCTGTGTGCCCTGGTCATCAACGTAAGCACACACACACACACACACACACACACTATCATCACTATCATCACCCTGGAGCAGTACCAGCTGTGTGCCCTGGTCATCAACGTAAGCACACACACACACACACACACACC
>JAPMUY010000769.1:35000-115000 GCA_026901105.3 Galaxias olidus | reverse complement strand
ACAACAGCCACGCCTTCATCAGGAAGATGGTGGAGAACATCAAGCAGACCAAAGACGCTCAGGCCCCCACCGACAGCAAGATCAACGAGGTACACACACACACACACACACACACACTCAGGCCCCCACCGACAGCAAGATCAACGAGGTACACACACACACACACACACACTCCGGCCCCCACCGACAGCAAGATCAACGAGGTACACACACACACACACACACACACACACACTCACACAAACTCAGGCCCCCACCAACAGCAAGATCAACGAGGTACACACACACTCACACACACTCACCCACACATACACACTCAGGCCCCCACCAACAGCAATATCAACGAGGTACACATACACCCCCACACTCACACACCCACCCACATACACACACTCTGGCCCCCACTGACACCTAGATCAATAAGGTACACAAACACACTTGCGCACTGCAGACATTTATGCACGGAGAGATCTTATTCACACACTCAACAAACAAGTCGCCGTAAATGCCTAGATTTACAACTAAACCCTGACACGCTCAATCTCTCTTTCTCTCTCTCTCTCTCTCTCTCTCTCTCTTTCTCTCAAGCTCGCTTTCTCTCTTTTTGCTCATGCGCTGTCTCTGTGGTTTTGTGTGTGTGTGTGTGTGCGTGTGCGCTCCTGTACAGAAACTCTACACGGTGTGTGACGTGGCAATGAACATTGTGATCTCTAAGAGCACCACCTACAGTCTGGAGTCTCCTAAAGACCCCGTCCTACCCACACGCTACTTCACCAAGCCCGACAAGGTAACACACACACACACACACGTTCACACACACGTTATACACAAACACATTCACACAAACACATTCACACACACACACACACACACACGTTCACACACATTATACACAAACACATTCACACACACATATGACACACACACACACACACACACACACACACACACACATTATACACAAACACATTCACACACACACATACGGCACACACACACATACACACACCATCACAAATACCAGCCTTTGTGTCTCTCTCAAACTGGCATCTCTTTTTCACTCTCTCATTCTACTTTAGAACTTCAGCAACACAAAGAACTATCTTCCTCCTGAGATGAAGTCCTTCTTCACCCCGGGAAAGGTAGGAGGCTACGTATAGAGGGGTTAGAGTATACAGAGGAGGAGTAATGGAGGCTACGTATAGAGGGGTTAGAGTATACAGAGGAGGAGTAATGGAGGCTACGTATAGAGGGGTTAGAGTATACAGAGGAGGAGTAATGGAGGCTACGTATAGAGGGGTTAGAGTATACAGAGGAGGAGTAATGGAGGCTACGTATAGAGGGGTTAGAGTATACAGAGGAGGAGTAATGGAGGCTACGTATAGAGGGGTTAGAGTATACAGAGGAGGAGTAATGGAGGCTACGTATAGAGGGGTTAGAGTATACAGAGGAGGAGTAATGGAGGCTACGTATAGAGGGGTTAGAGTATACAGAGGAGGAGTAATGGAGGCTACGTATAGAGGGGTTAGAGTATACAGAGGAGGAGTAATGGAGGCTACGTATAGAGGGGTTAGAGTATACAGAGGAGGAGTAATGGAGGCTACGTATAGAGGGGTTAGAGTATACAGAGGAGGAGTAATGTAGGCTGCGTATAGAGGGGTTAGAGTATACAGAGGAGGAGTAATGGAGGCTACGTATAGAGGGGTTAGAGTATACAGAGGAGGAGTAATGGAGGCTACGTATAGAGGGGTTAGAGTATACAGAGGAGGAGTAATGGATGGTAGGAGAGGAGGGTTTAGATTATACAGAGCAGGAGTAATGTAGGCTGCATATAGAGGGGTTAGATTATACAGAGAAGTAATGGAGGCTGCTAATAGAGGGGTTAGATTATACAGAGCAGGAGTAATGTAGGCTGCATATAGAGGGGTTAGATTATACAGAGGAGTAATGCAGGCTGCTAATAGAGGGGTTAGATTATACAGAGCAGGAGTAATTGGATAAGAGGAGAGGAGGGGTTAGATTATACAGAGCAGCAGTAATTGGATGAGAGGAGAGGAGGGGTTAGATTATACAGAGGAGGAGTAATTGGATGAGAGGAGAGGAGGGGTTAGATTATACAGAGCAGGAGTAATTGGATGAGAGGAGAGGAGGGGTTAGATTATACAGAGCAGGAGTAATTGGATGAGAGGAGAGGAGGGGTTAGATTATACAGAGCAGGAGTAATTGGATGAGAGGAGAGGAGGGGTTAGATTATACAGAGGGGGAGTACTTGGATGAGAGGAGAGGAGGAGTAATTGGATGATAGGAGAAGAGAGGAGGGGTTAGAGTATACAGGGGAGGAGTCATTGGATGAGAGGACAGGAGAGGAGGGGTTAGAGTATACAGAGGAGGAGTCATTGGATGAGAGGAGAGGAGAGGAGGGGTTAGTAAACAGAGGAGGAGTAATTGGAGGAGAGGAGGGGTTAGTGAACAGAGGAGGAGTAATTGGAGGAGAGGAGGGGTTAGTGAACAGAGGAGGAGGAGTAATTGGAGGAGAGGAGGGGTTAGTGAACAGAGGAGGAGTAATTGGAGGAGAGGAGGGGTTAGTAAACAGAGGAGGAGTAATGGAGGAGAGGAGGGGTTAGTGAACAGAGGAGTAATTGGAGGGGAGGAGGGGTTAGTGAACACTGCCCGGTGGTGATGATGGAGGGGTTAGTGAACACTGCCCGGTGGTGATGATGGAGGGGTTAGTGAACACTGCCCGGTGGTGATGATGGAGGGGTTAGTGAACACTGCCCGGTGGTGATGATGGAGGGGTTAGTGAACACTGCCCGGTGGTGATGATGGAGGGGTTAGTGAACACTGCCCGGTGGTGATGATGGAGGGGTTAGTGAACACTGCCCGGTGGTGATGATGGAAATGGTGACGGTCTCTTTCTGTCTCCCTCCTCTCCCTCACACCGACCTTCCTCTCGGCATGCCCATGTTTCTGTCCCCTCCTACCCCCTCTCTCTCCCTTTCTCTCTCTCTCTCCCCCTCACCCGCAATCTCTCCCCTCTCCTCTCTCTCTCTCTCCCCCTCACCCGCAATCTCTCTCCCCTCTCCTCTCTCTTTCCCACCTCCCTCCTCCTCTCTCCCCTCTCCTCTCTCTCTTTCCCGCTCCTTTCTCTCTCTTTCCCACCTCCCTCCTTCTCTCTCCTCTCTCCCCACCTGCCCTCTCTCCTCTCCCTCCCTCCCCCCTCTCCCTCTCTCTCTCCCTAGCCTAAGGCAGCTAATGTGCTGGGGGCGGTGAATAAGCCTCTGGCGTCGGCGGGGAAACAGATCCAGAGCAAAGCGTCCCGCATGGAGACCACCAGCAACGAGGACGCCTCCTCCAACCCCGGCTCCCCGCCACAGCGCAGCAAGACCCGGTACACGCACACACACACATACACACACACACACACACACACACACACACAAACAAGCTCACCACAAACAATTCCTAGGTAAATAAAAAGACACATACCTCTTCACAGACCAGCAAGACCAGGAACACACCTCGACATCACACACACACACACACACACAGACACACACACCTCTTCACTGACCAGCATGACCAGGAACACACCTCGACATCACACATACAGGACTGAAGTCCACTCTCTGTCCCCCCACCATTGATCCAGTAGATGGTATTTTGTCTTCAGCCCGTTAGCTTTTGCTCTAAACCTGCGTGTGTCTGTGTGTGTGTCTGTGTGTGTGTCTGTGTGTGTGTCTGTGTGTGTGTCTGTGTGTGTGTCTATGTGTGTGTCTGTGTGTGTGTCTGTGTCTGTGTCTGTGTCTGTCTCTGCGTGCGTGTGTGTGTGTGTGTGCGTGTGTGTGTGTGTGTGTGTGTGTGTGTCTGCGTGCGTGCGTGTGCGTGCGTGTGTGGGGTTCTGTTCAGACATGACAGCGCGGAGATGGACCACAGTGAGAACGAGGACATCAGTCTGAAGAGAGCAGACACTTCCGACAAGGTGACGACCCCTGACCCTTACATCATCCTGACCTATCATTCTCTATCTCTATATAATTTATATGATGATATCATATTACCAGGGTCCTATTAAATATCATATCGTAAATAATTGAGAGTATAACTGACTCGTATTCAGATATGAGTCTGTATTTCCTTTATAACTGGCTCATATTCTGATATGACTCTAGTTGTCTTCCTCTGTAACTGACTCATATTCTGAAATGACTCTCTAGTTGTCTTTCCTTTATAACTGACTCATTCTGATATGACTCTAGTTGTCTTCCTCTGTAACTGACTCATATTCTAAAATTACTCTCTAGTTGTCTTTCCTTTATAACTGACTCATATTCTGATATGACTCTATATGTCTTTCCTTTATAACTGACTCATATTCTGATATGACTCTGTATGTCTATCCTTTATAACTGACTCATATTCTGATATGACTCTAGTTGTCTTCCTCTGTAACTGACTCATATTCTGATATGACTCTTGTTGTCTTTCTTCTGCAACCGACTCATATTCTGATATGACTCTTGTCGTCTTTCCTTTATAACTGACTCATATTCTGATATGACTCTAGTTGTCTTCCTCTGTAACCGACTCTTCTCGGACACTTGTACCTCCACGCTCACAGGACAGCGACAAACCCACCCGCGGCCGCAAACGGGGCGCCGCCGCCAGTAACCTTGACGATCTGGACAACAAGCCCAAGCGAGGCCGCAGGAAGGCAGCGGCGGCCAATAACGTGTCCACGACGGAGTCAGAGGACCAATGGGGAGAGGACTCCCGTCTGGGAGACAGCCAAACGGAGGACGAGCAGAACAGCCCGCCCAAAAAGGCCCGTAGAGGCCGGCCTCCCAAGGTGGCCACGCCCGGTCAGGACACGCCCGTCAAAGGTAGGCGGGGCCGTAAGAAGGCGGCTCCGCCCCCAGAGGAGGAGGCAGAGGAGGAAGAAGAAGCGGGAGGAGGAGAAGAGGAGGAAGAGGAGGAGGCCAGCAGTGAGAGCACGGAGGTGAAGACGAAAGGACGACAAACCAGAACGCCACGGCGATCACAACAGAGGTCAGGGGTCGTTTGTTTGTTTGGTTTTGGTTTTTTTGCTTTTTCAGTTCTGCATCCCATAAATACAAAATAAGAATTTTTCTAAGTGAAGTTTAATCTAAATCCTCTGTTCTTATTTCAGCTCGGAATCGACAGAGTCCCCGACCCCACAGAAGAGAAGAGGGCGACCCCCCAAAGCAGTCGCCCAGCCCGCTGCTAAAAAACCCACGTAAGAAAGACATCTCTGGCTTTTAGAAACGTGTAAATGAAATATAACCTTATTGTCTTGTGATCTTAAGGCCAGTTCAGACCAATGATTCCTGACAGAATTGGCAAAAGAATCCGAACGTCTGATCGTAAACGCTCTAAAACTGAGAGGTTCACACCAAAGCAACTAGCACAGACACTAATGACCGTTTCCATAGTAAAGGCATACTACTGTTGGCTAACGTTAACAAAAATAATTTCATAATTTTATTTACCTATTAGTATGAGCTAGCGTCTGACAATCGTTTTTATTTAGCTGCGATTGGCACCATAGCTACCATATGATGCCGAGTATATAATTCTAATAAACAATTTAGCTTATGTAAATGATAACAAATCCAACGTATGCATGTAAACGCACTAACGAATAATGTCTTTTGACATAAATCTGGCGCTATGCTTCCTAACGTTCTAAAACTGCCCTTGGCGATTTGACAAGCTAAAACTTTTGTGACGACATGCAGCGGCTTCAGCCGCCGTGCAACTACTAGTTCAGACCGCTGCAACTTTAGTCTGCGACGTTCTAAAACCGTTCAGTTGCGTCGCAAATCTTTGGTCTGAACTGGCCTTTAGACATCTTTTGCTTTTAGAAAAGTGTAAATGAAATATTTCCTTACTATCTATGAAATCTGGAGTTTGAGTGCTCCCTGTTCAGTTGAGAAGTTACTATTACAGTGTTAGGTTTATGAAGTTACTATTACAGTGTTAGGTGTATGAAGTGGTGTGAAAAGACTCTAAAGACACACACTTGCAATGTTGTCTGATTTATATCTTGCCTTTGCAAGCGCTGTAAAGTGGTAAGTTATGTTGCTGTTCTATCCTTTTAAAAAGGAACAAAGATTGATCAATAATGTGTGTGTGTGTGTGTGTGTGTGTGTGTGTGTGTGTGTGTGTGTGTGTGTGTGTGTGTAGATCTGTCTGTGTGTGTATAGGTCTGTGTGTGTGTGTGTGTGTGTGTGTGGGTGTGTGTGTGTGTGTGTGTGTGGGAGATAACAGAGTACCTAACACACCTACCATGTTCCACAGGCGTGGCGGCCGATCGAAGGCGGCAGCTCCCGAAGACGAGGAGGATGAAGAGGAGGAGGAGGAAGAGAAGGAGGAGGAACCTGCCCCAAAGGTAGAGTCAGAAACATCGAATGTCCTGGAATAAAGTATTTACATCGCAGAACATTTCAAACACAAAAAAACGAATTCTAAAGATTGAATAAAGAGAACTGATTGAACTAATAACTGAAGTTAACGTGTATTGATTAATGAAAGAATTCCATGCTTTGGTACTTTATAAATACGTATTAATGAATATTACTGAAAGTTTCAATATCTCGTTGAAATCCTGAAAGACATTGTGTGCTGGTGAACCTAGTCCCTGTTTCAGATCAAAGCTCTCAATGTACTAGCCTTGTAAAGTTATACTACCAGAAATGAACTATTTGATATGGCTTAGTGAGGCTTTGTGACTAATTTGCTGCTGTTGTGGTTCCCATAGGGGCGCAGAAAGGCCCCCGCCAGAAGAAGATGAACATGGAATGGAGAAAAAAAAATTTAAAGGGGGAAGGGTGGGGGTGGGATGGAGGGATGAAAGAGAACAAGAAGGACACTTCTCTGTATGCTCTACAGGACAGTAGGAAGAAGAGGGGGGCGGAATGGATTTTGGATGGACTAATATGAACTGTTCATACACCATCAACTCTCCCCGTTACACACACACACACACACACACACACACACACACACAATTGGCCTACAATTTACACACACACACACACACACACACAGAGAGAGAGCGAGAGATCATCCAAACACATTACCGATACTCCCAAACGTGAAACGTTATCATCAGCTGTGGGTTGTTGCATTGTGTTGCATTGTGATGTTGTCGTTTGTTTGCCACATACATGTAGAAATGAGAATGTGAACTAAAAAAGGATCACACGTGTAAATAGTCTCCTTTATTGTTTCCTGTTCTGTTGTGTTGTTTCGATTCCTGCTGACTGGGGGGGATGTTGTATAGCTTTTACCCAACGAAAACGCTCCACCTCATCTTTAGAAGCCCCCCTCTGCGTTCAATCATCATTGACTGAAGGACGTTAAACAGTTACCCTTTTTTTGTGATGTCAATCATGCGTTGTTTTACTTTTAATCCAATTGTAAAAGTTCACGCATTTGTTTACAGCCGTGTATAGTAACGCAACCCCCCCCCCCCAAACACATTTTTTTTTAAGAAGCATTTTACAGAAAACAGAAAATCTGGAAACTGTTTTCCCGCCAATGAAATTCCCGTTGTTGTTTTTTTTGTTTGTTTTTTCAAAAGGGTTGTTGTGCGTTCTATTTTTAGGCTGTATTTCCTGGTAGACTGAAGTCTTGATGAGCAGCTTTAGTGTACGATGATGTCACCGCTGGTTGCCATGGCAGCAGATCCACCCAGTCAGATCCCTCCTGTCTGTTGTATCAATAAAAAAAATTCTCTATAAAACCTGGACTCGTCCTATTGGTCTTTTTGTGTGTGTTTATCTTTGAAAGTGTTGGTCTTGGCCATGGAAAAGGAGAAGAGGATAAGTCTTTAGGGTTAATAATAGATTCACTTTAAAGAAATGTGTGTTTGGACGCTTGGAAAGGGGCAGAACCCTTTAAAAGGCCAGGGGGAATAGATGTCAAAGGATGTTGACCTGCTCGCTCCTGTTTCTATCCTAAACTATATCTTGTATGCTGTACAGATTGTACATATTGCTCTAAGCATTAGCTTTTCTCTGTCGGGGGAAGTTATAACGCAGTTTTTCAGTGGACATCACAAAGGCCCATACTGTACACATAAAAAGGATATATTTGTGTTGTGTCTCCACACTCCACTGTTGCTTATCCTAAATAATGTCATAAAATGTCCTGTAGGCCAACACACCACTGGCCTGAAGTAAAGCTCAGCGTGGGACAAAAGGCAGATGTTCATTCTTGTTAGCTTATCTTCCTAAGGGAGGGGTATCGAAAATGCTTCTATTGTGTAGCCAGACAAGGTCAAACTACTCCTTTTTAAAATCCTAGACAGCGATACTGCGTGTAAAGTTATATTTTTGCAAGTTTGTTGGTGGGAATTCTTTTCACAGACCATCACACTCTCCTACCATCATGCTTCTAGTCATTGAACCTCTTTATGTAATTTCCACCACAATCGTCATTAAAAATATATTTTTTGGATTATTTGATTAATAATATTATCTCCTCAAGCCTAGATACATTTATAAAGATCACCAAAAAAATTAAAATAATAAAATACCGAAGTGCTGCATTTTTATAATTTTTTTTTATACTTTTTATCAGACATAGGCCAACAAATCAACATCAGCCACTGTAAAAGACACCGTTGCCGAGCGACCAGTCTAAAGCAGGAAGAGGCGAGTAATGTGATCATCCAGGAGTCAATGGCTGTGTTGGCGCTGTTTACATAATGTTACCCTCTGTAACCCCGACCATATCACGCACCTGTCCCTGGTCGCCTTTGTGTGTGTGTGTGTGTGTGTGTGTGTGTGTGTGTGTGTGTGTGTGTATGAGAGAGAGAGAAAACATAGGGAGAAAATACGGGGTTTTGGTGTGTGTGCGTGCGCGCGCATAAATAAAGAAATTGAGAGAATATGGGTTGTATGTGTGACAGAGAGTGTGTGTGAGAGAGAGACATTGTGTCCATAGCATGTATATGCATGAGACTATAAATTATGAGTTCATGTTTGTGTGCATGTGCAGTGCTTCTGTGAAAGGTGATATTCAAAGCCATTGTAATTTGTCTTCCAGTTTATGAGATTATTTATCTGCCAGTTGGAGATTTATGCTATGGTTTATGTTATTATGATAATGCAGGTGTTGTTTCAAAGCAGTTCTCGTATTAGGCTTTCCCCACCTGCGACTGGGATCGTTTGTGTATCATTTATTTTCACAAGATGGTCATTTTAAGAATGTTGTTGTTTCTTAATTAATTAATTTATTTTTCTTTGTCTTCAATCATATGAGCCTATTAAATCCATATGATTTTGAGTTGTAGCCTGCTCGTAGGCTTTCACCCTGATTGTATATGGAAGCGGGCAAAATCGACAAATAGTAACGCAAGTTTAAGCTTTTGAATGATGGTATAACAATGTATCTGGGTTAAAGGTCAATAAGTCCAACGTGTAATCAAATAAGTAATTTACAGATGATATAGTTATAATGTGTTCAACCATGTTATTTGGATATATTATATGTCTATTTGGCAACAATGTTTCTAGTGCCCTTTCTTTACTTCCTGTTAAAGACTTGTAAATATTTTCCAAAATATTAGTGCCTGCTATTATTACAGAAACATTATGTCCTTGTCTCAAGTGAGATTGGTCATTAGGTTCTTTATCGCTGCGTTGTGCCTGGAGACCTTCACGCGTCAAGTGCTTTGGGTAATAATTGATAGATTTTCTAACCGGACTAGAGAAGTGGTCTGCCGGGTACATCTGGGCTCTGCGTGCGCTTCTGAGAACACATCATGCTGTTGCCCCCGAAGTCCGCTGCGGTCGCTCAACTGAAATTATCATCTTATTTCGTGTAGATTTTCATGTTTTGTTGTTGTCGGTGTTGTTTTTTTGTAAAATAACCAAAATGCAAGGATTTGTTGACTTTTTCGCGTTCCTTGGCATTGCTTCACACTGGAACATTGCATTAGCGGGACCTGATGCTGGATTGAAAACATGGGGAAGATTTAGTAAAATATCCAGCCCTGGCGACAAAGCGTTTCTCTACGATACGTTTCCTGACAACTTCATGTGGGCAGTTGGAACTGCAGCTTACCAAGTAGAAGGTGCGTTCGAGAAGGACGGAAAAGGGTTGTCCATTTGGGACACTTTTACGCGCGGCGGAAACCGGAAAGCCACTGGGGACGTTGGCAGTGACAGCTACCATAACATCCACGCAGACATCCGCGCGATCAAGCAGCTCGCGGTCAGTCACTACAGGTTCTCTCTCTCGTGGTCACGGATATTTCCCAACGGTACCCGCGGTAGTTACAACGAGATTGGGACAAACTATTACCGCTCGCTAATCAGGAGGTTAAAGGAGATCGGAGTGCAGCCCGTGGTCACTCTTTACCACTGGGACCTTCCAGACAATCTCCAGCGTACCTTTGGCGGGTGGAGCAACCATGCGCTTGTAAACATTTTCAAAGACTATGCTGATTTTTGTTTCCAAACTTTTGGAGATGACGTTAAATACTGGATCACGATAGACAACCCGTTTGTTGTGGCCTGGCACGGTTACGGCACGGGCGTGGTTGCACCCGGAATAAAGAATGACCCGGATCTTCCATTCCAGGTTGGACACAATCTCCTCAAGGTAAGCAAGTGCCAGGGTACATCCATGTGTTAAAAAAGTGCCAACATTGGACCATACCATGGCCTATGTGCATGTGTTTGTGTGTTGTTGCTTTCTCTTTCTCTCCATCTCTCACTTTCTCCATTCCAGGCCCATGCAGCAGCCTGGCACCTCTACGACCGCCACTACCGGCCGCGCCAGCGGGGCCAGGTTTCAATGGCGCTGGCCTCTCATTGGATTAAGCCCAGTCGAACCCGACGCGAGAGCCTGCGGGAGTGTCAGTGTTCTCTGGATCACGTGCTGGGTTGGTTCGCGCGGCCGCTCTTCACTGACGGAGACTATCCCACCTGTATGAAGGAAAGGCTGGGGCACAGGTTACCCTCCTTCACTCCGGCCGAGAGCCAACAGGTGAAGAAGGATTTGTGTTTTAATACTAATAATACTAATACTACTACTACTTCTACTAATAATAATAACTATTTATATAGCATGACGTACCAGTCACTCAAACAAGTAAATAGGGCTTTGACCCAGAGAATGCTTCAAGAAAGAAAGCCCAAGGCTTTACCATTAATTCTGGTTCCCATGACAACATTCCACTGACGGAGCTGATTAGAATCTCTCCTTAGTCTCAGGGGGAGGTCAAAGAGAAATAAAACATACATATCCAATTTAGTCAGGGGCATGATTTACGGGTAGTATATTAATTATAGTATATGTTGTATTTATACAACCTAGGAAAATAAAACTATAAAAAACAAGTTTTAAACCTCAAAGATCCGGGGCACTGCGGATTTCTTCGCCCTGTCTCACGGAGCGGCGCTCAGCTTCCACCTGATCAACGACAGCCTGAAGTTTGGCCAGCACGAAGACCTGGACCTCAGGATGCTGCTGCACTGGGTCCGCGCTGAGTACGACCACCCACCCATCTTTGTGGTGCAGAGCGGATGGTAGGCTCAACACACACACACTCACACGTACACACTCACACTCACACACACACACACACACGCACACACTCACACACACAGCCTCAGACACACTCAAACTCAGGGACAGACTCACACACACACACACACACACACACACACACACACTCAGAGACTCATGAATAAACTCAGGGGAAAATATGTACACAACAAACACACTTACGCAAGGACACACATGCACACATACACACACAAACGCAAAGACACACAAGTTGATACACACTTGATACATTCACTGTCTCCTAAAGACATAAACACACACTTGCATGAACCTGCAATGGTTAATTCCTTAATTACTGTTTGATTTGGCATTTATGAATATATCAGAAGAGGTTAATTTTCCCCCAAAATAAATATTGTTTTTCTGGCACTCAATAACAGCACTCTACTACTATGGTTACTAGACTTTTATTCTGTTATATGACCTTTTTATTGACTTTGTGCCGTTAACCCTGTAATACTAGGTACGTTCTAGGCAACACCAAGACCGAGGACCCCAGACACATGTACTACCTCAAGAGGTTCATCGTAGAGGCCCTCAAGTGTGAGTGGTGTAACCATGGCAACACACTCTGGTCACTATTGAACTGATCAATTGATCGATTGATTAAGTCGCCTATTTCTTTAATGCTTAGCTAAGGAACGTGTAGTGGTATGTTTTGATTGTTATGACCACGAATTTCATTTACTAGATGTTATCTCGTGATAGTTGCGATTGTTCGTTTTTATTGACTAAAACCCAAAGTGGTTCTCTTTGGCCCCCCGTGTTTTTCCTTATCCGTTACCGTAGCGATCAGGTATGACGGCGTGAACGTGATTGGCTACACGGCCTGGTCTCTGCTGGACGGCTTCGAGTGGCACAGAGAGTATGGCATACGCCGAGGCCTCTACTACGTGGACTTTACCACCCCCGACCTGAAGAGGGAGCCAAAGACATCGGCCACCTTCTACAGGTCTCTTCTTCTCTCGGGGTCACTTGTTGGTTTGTTTGTTGTTTTGGTTTATCTACCAGCACTTGCTTCCCCGAAAGGAGGAACCAAGTCTCCTGTACGGAGTACAGGCACTATATGTCTGCCATTTTATAGATTGAATTGAGCACTAAATTGAATGTTAGACCGAGAATATCGAACACCTACCATGGATAGAATAATTGTCTTAAACCTAATGGGTTTGTGTTCCGGGGTCCTCTCTGATCATTTGTTGAAGTCCACTCGCCTACTAAACAACGCATTTATATACCGTGTATTATTTGTTGTAGTTGTCAGTGCCCTAATTCTGCGTCCTGTAGGAAGCTGATCCAGAGGAATGGCTTCCCCCAGCTTCCAGAGGACCGAGCAGTGCAGGGGGTGTTTCCCTGTGACTTTGCCTGGGGAGTGTCTGCCAACTCCATACAGGTGTGTGTGTGTGTGTGAGTGTGTGTGTGTGTGTGTGTGTGTGTGTGTGTGTGTGCGTGCGTGCGTGCGCGCATGTATTTCTTCTAAGTGAATATAAATATAGAGGTAAAATTTGAAAGAATGTTTTCCTATTTGTGGCTTGGTGTGTGTCTGTGTTTGTGTCATACTGGTTTATTTACATATGGAAGTAAAAAGCACAGAGAGAGGATGTGTATGACTATATAAATAGTGTGTGTGTGTATATATAATGTATCAACTGCACCCAATAACTAACTAACTCAGTCTTTCATTCATGTTTTAGATCCTCTAATAAATAATAGAGATTTGTTAGGAATATGAGTTGGAATATTAACCAGATACTAACTTTTGACTGCCCGTAAGCCTCTTTGGGTTGATGAGTAGTTAAGCATGAATGAATCAGTAAGAGTAAGAAGAAGCACTAACGTCATTGAACCGTTTTTAAATGGTTTCTTTAGAACTATGTGGGTGACAGAAACTCAGCGCAAAGCAAATGTGCATAGTCATAGAACACTACAGTTCTATCTCTATGGCAACGTCTCCCTGTTGGGAGTTCCTTCCGTAATCCGTTTAGTTTCCAATACACTTCCTCTTTGTATATTTCTAGACTGCATGTATCTCTACTTTGTATGTTTCTAGACTGGGCATGCCTCTCTACTTTGTATGTTTCTAGACTGCATGTCTCTCTACTCTGTATGTTTCTAGACTGGGCGTGTCTCTCTACTTTGTATGTTTCTAGACTGCATGTCTCTCTACTCTGCATGTTTCTAGACTGCATGTCTCTCTACTTTGTATGTTTCTAGACTGATTGTGTCTCTACTTCGTATGTTTCTAGATTGCATGTATCTCCACTTTGTGTGTTTCTAGACTGCATGTCTCTCTACTTTGTGTGTTTCTAGACTGCATGTCTCTCTACTTTGTGTGTATCTAAACTGAGCGTGTCTCTCTACTTTGTGTGTTTCTAGACTGGGCGTGTCTCTCTACTTTGTGTGTTTCTAGACTGGGCGTGTCTCTCTACTTTGTGTGTTTCTAGACTGCATGTCTCTCTACTTTGTGTGTTTCTAGACTGCATGTCTCTCTACTTTGTGTGTTTCTAGACTGCATGTCTCTCTACTTTGTGTGTATCTAAACTGAGCGTGTCTCTCTACTTTGTGTGTTTCTAGACTGCATGTCTCTCTACTCTGCATGTTTCTAGACTGCATGTCTCTCTACTCTGCATGTTTCTAGACTGCATGTATCTCTACTTTGTATGTTTCTAGACTGCATGTCTCTCTACTCTGTATGTTTCTAGACTGGGCGTGTCTCTCTACTTCGTATGTTTCTAGATTGCATGTCTCTCTACTCTGCATGTTTCTAGACTGCATGTCTCTCTACTTTGTATGTTTCTAGACTGATCGTGTCTCTACTTCGTATGTTTCTAGATTGCATGTATCTCCACTTTGTGTGTTTCTAGACTGCATGTCTCTCTACTTTGTGTGTTTCTAGACTCGGCGTGTCTCTCTACTTTGTGTGTTTCTAGACTCGGCGTGTCTCTCTACTTTGTGTGTTTCTAGACTGGGCGTGTCTCTCTACTTTGTGTGTTTCTAGACTGGGCGTGTCTCTCTACTTTGTGTGTTTCTAGACTCGGCGTGTCTCTCTACTTTGTGTGTTTCTAGACTGGGCGTGTCTCTCTACTTTGTGTGTTTCTAGACTGGGCGTGTCTCCACACAAACAGAGACAGTACTACTATGCACATACTGCTCAAGAAACGTCTAACAAATAAAACCTGATGGAAGTTAGTTTGGAACAAAAATAAAGAATAGTTTGCGCAGGAAATAATAACTGTCAAATATGAATGAACTTGGACACATTAAACAATAGAGCAAGGAAATACATTTACATAATGACGGTTTGTTATTGTTGTCAGTTTGAATCCATCTATACAGTGTGCCTTTCCTTTTATATCGTTTTTTATTAGTTTAAGTCTTTTCTTGCAAGAAGATGTAGTAAGTGAATGCCATCTTTCTATAGGCCATCTGTCCTCTCCCTAGGTGACACTAGGGGTCATAGTTCACACGTTGTTTAGGGTGTTAAGTCCACTTCTCAACCCACGCACTGTCTCTGAGTTAAGTAACCACATTACTATACAAAGCCAGGACCTGCAGCTGGCAAATAACATGGCCTTCTCTATCGATTAGACCCTTTGGCCTGTGTGTGTGTGTGTGTGTCTGTGTGTGTGTGTGTGTGTGTGTGTGTGTGTGTGTGTGTGAGTGAGTGAGTGTGTGAGTGTGTGGATGTAATGTGAGGGTGATTGAGTGCATGTCTAAAGGTCTTGAGGGAATGAGTTGTACTTTTCTGTAAATTTGGACGCCGTTGTCAACATTGCATTTATTCATCCGCCCATCCATCCGTCCGTCCGTCCATTCGTCCGTCCGTCCATCCATCCATCCATCCATCCGTCCATCCACCCGTCCATCCATCCATCCGTCCGTCCGTCCGTCCGTCCGTCCGTCCGTCCACCCATCCATCCATCCATCCATCCGTCCATCCACCCATCCGTCCATCCACCCATCCGTCCATCCGTCCTTCCAATCATTAATAGAATGTCCTACGATGCATCTGTGTTCTCTTGTTCTGTAGGTGAAAATGATTTAATCCTATTGGTCATTCTTAACAGTTCGATCCGTCCGTCCATCCAATCCCCTGTAGGTGGAGACCACGCCCAGCCAGTTTGCAGACCGCAACGTTTACCTCTGGAACGTCTCCAACAATGGAGAGCTGAGACGATTGGAGGGCTACGAAGCCCCGCCCCTACGTCGCACGCCGCACTGTGCTGATTACGCAACCATACGCCAACAGGTGTGACGTCTGGCTCTCTCTCTCTCTCTCTCTCTCTCTCTCTCTCTCTCTCTCTCTCTCTCCCTCTTGTCTCTCTTCTCTCTCTCGCTCTTCCTTCCTTTTTGCTCTCTCTCCCTCTCTTCTTTTTTCGCTCTCTCTCTCTCTTTCTTTCTTTCCTTCTCTCTCTCTTCTCACTCTCTCCCTTCCTTTCTCTCTCTCTCTCTCTCTCTCTCTCTCTCGCCCTGTTCCTCTCTCCTCCCTGTGTCTCTCCCCTCCTTCCTTTCTCTCTCTCTCCCCCTCTTTCCCTCCCCTCTCTCTAACTCTTCTCCCCCCCCCCCCCCCCCCTCGCTCTAACTCTTCTTCTCTCCCTGTCGTTCTTGTCCCAGGTGGAGGAGATCCGTCAGGTGGGGGTCAGTCACTTCCACTTCTCTCTCAACTGGTCGTCCCTGGTGCCGTCGGGCCGCGTGGCCCAGCCTAACTCCACCTTGCTGGGCTACTATCGCTGCTTCACCCTCCTGCTGCTCCAGGCCAACGTGTCCCCCGTGGTCACCCTGTGGCACCACACACGCCAGCGCTCCAGTCTGCCCGCTTCGCTGGAGCAGGCCGGCAGGTGGCTCAACAGGTGAGGAGGGGGTAGTGGGGGGGGGGGGGGGGGGCCACTGGGAGCTCAACAAGCGTGGATGAGGGGAATGCAGGTGGCTCAACAGGTGAGGAGGGGAGGGGGGGAGACTGAGGGTGAGGAGTGAGGGGGCGGAGGGGGGGATGCTGGGGGTGAGGTGGCGGAGGGGGTACAGGGGGTGAGGGGTGAGAGGGTTGAGGGGGGGATACTGGGGGTGAAGAGTGAGGGGGCGGAGGGGGGGATGCTGGGGGTGAGGTGGCGGAGGGGGGTACAGGGGGTGAGGGGTGAGAGGGTTGAGGGGGGGGGGGGTACTGGGGGTGAGGGGGAGAGGGGGGGATACTGGGGGTGACGGGTGAGGGGGCGAAGGTGGGAGGGGGGTACGGGGGGTGAGGGGGGGAGGGGGGATACTGGCAGTGAGGGGTGAGGGGAGGAGGGGGGATACTGGGGCGGAGGGGAGGATACTGGGGGTGACGGGTGAGGGGGCGAAGGGGGGGGGGGTGAGGGGGGGAGGGGGATACTGGCAGTGAGGGGAGGAGGGGGGATACAGGGGTGGAGGGGGTACTGGGGGTGAGGGGTGAGGGGTGAGGGGGCGGAGGAGGGCTACTGGGGGTGAGGGGTGAGGGGTGAGGGGGCGGAGGAGGGCTACTGGAGGTGAGGGGTGAGGGGGCGGAGGAGGGCTAATGGGGTGCGGGGTGAGGGGGCGGAGGAGGGCTACTGGGGGTGAGGGGTGAGGGGGCGGAGGAGGGCTACTGGGGGTGAGGGGTGAGGGGGCGTTGAATATGGATGGACGTGTTGTTCCCAGACGGAGATTTACTGCAAATTTAAAAATCGTTTAAACATTTCCAGGACAATTTATTGACTATTTATATCTGGTCAAATGAGCGCAAAGAAAACAACAAAATAAATGAGGGATGACAATGACATCATTATTTATTTTAATTTGAATCT
This sequence comes from Galaxias olidus, assembly GCA_026901105.3. NCBI lineage: Eukaryota > Metazoa > Chordata > Actinopteri > Galaxiiformes > Galaxiidae > Galaxias > Galaxias olidus. Next base: position 97,604 of record JAPMUY010000769.1, on the reverse strand, counting down.
TTCATGTTTTATATTTTACCAATAATTTGTCAGACAGACCCCCGAGGCATTTGCAGACTATGCCAGGCTGTGTTACCGGGAGCTGGGCTCCAACGTCAAGCTGTGGATCACGCTGAACGAACCCAACGACGAGGAGGTGGGCTACGCCGAAGGCCACCAGATGCTGCGGGCGCACGCCCTGGCCTGGCGCGCCTACGACAGTGAGTTCAGACACGCGCAGGGCGGTCAGGTGGGTAGTAGATGACTATGATCAGTGCTGATCTCTGATGAGTTCATTGTTTATTGTTAATATTGTTTATTAATGTAAATATTGTTTATTAATGTAAATATTGTTTATTAATGTAAATATTGTTTATTCTTGTTAATATTGTTTATTATTGTTAATATGGTTTATTGTGTTTCGTACTCTTACAGTGAGCATAGAACATCATAAAAAATTATGAAATAAAAACACAGTTTCAGCTTCATTGTCAAATATTTCGTAGATTTTTGTGGTTCATTTTCCTTCTCATGATCTAATAAATAGCTTTTGTTGTCAGGGGAAACACATTTTTGGTAGAATTTTGTTCATGTTTCAGTTGGCTCATCAGTTTTTTATTTGTTAAACTAAAAAGAATATCATCCTCAGTCATTGCCAATGGTGGCAGTTAATTATTTAATTTAAGTTCATCTAGTGTTGCTATTTCAATCAGATGATCTTCATTAATATGGTGTATGTGTTTTTAGCGCTAGCTTGTCTTTTAGTGTGTTCTTACGTAATGCTAACCCAGTGTTTTAGTAAGTTCATACTAACCCAGTGTTTTAGTGCGTTCATACTAACCCAGTGTTGTAGTACGTTCATACTAACCCAGTGTTTTAGTGCGTTCATACTGACCCAGTGTTTTAGTGCGTTCTTAATACTAACCCAGTGTTTTAGTACGTTCATACTAACCCAGTGTTTTAGTGCGTTCATACTAACCCAGTGTTTTAGTGCGTTCATATTAACCCAGTGTTTTTGTACGTTCATACTAACCCAGTGTTTTAGTACGTTCATACTAACCCAGTGTTTTAGTGCGTTCATACTAACCCAGTGTTTTAGTACGTTCATACTAACCCAGTGTTTTAGTGCGTTCATACTAGCCCAGTGTTGTAGTACGTTCATACTAACCCAGTGTTGTAGTACGTTCATACTAACCCAGTGTTTTAGTGCGTTCATACTGACCCAGTGTTTTAGTGCGTTCTTAATACTAACCCAGTGTTTTAGTACGTTCATACTAACCCAGTGTTTTAGTACGTTAATACTAACCCAGTGTTTTAGTACGTTCATACTAACCCAGTGTTTTAGTGCGTTCTTAATACTAACCCAGTGTTTTAGTACGTTCATACTAACCCAGTGTTTTAGTGCGTTCATACTAACCCAGTGTTTTAGTGCGTTCATATTAACCCAGTGTTTTTGTACGTTCATACTAACCCAGTGTTTTAGTACGTTCATACTAACCCAGTGTTTTAGTGCGTTCATACTAACCCAGTGTTTTAGTACGTTCATACTAACCCAGTGTTTTAGTGCGTTCATACTAGCCCAGTGTTGTAGTACGTTCATACTAACCCAGTGTTGTAGTACGTTCATACTAACCCAGTGTTTTAGTGCGTTCATACTGACCCAGTGTTTTAGTGCGTTCTTAATACTAACCCAGTGTTTTAGTACGTTCATACTAACCCAGTGTTTTAGTACGTTAATACTAACCCAGTGTTTTAGTACGTTCATACTAACCCAGTGTTTTAGTGTGCTCATACTAACCCAGTTTTTTGGTGTGTTCATACTGACCCAGTGTTTTAGTACGATCATACTAACCCAGTGTTTTAGTATGTTCATACTAACCCAGTGTTTTTGTACGTTCATACTAACCCAGTCTGTTAGTATGTTCATACTAACCCAGTGTTTTTGTACGTTCATACTAACCCAGTGTTTTTGTACGTTCATACTAACCCAGTCTATTAGTATGTTCATACTGACCTTGTGTTGTTGTGGTGTTCCTCCAGGTGTCCCTGGCTTTGCATATGGACTGGGTGGAACCGGCCTTCTCCTTCAGTCGTGAGGACGTGGAACCGGCTCACAGGGTTCTGGACTTCCGTATAGGCTGGTTCTCGGAGCCCGTGTTCGGCAGCGGAGACTATCCTGTAGGGATGAGGAGCTGGTTACGCCAACTCAACTCCCTCGAGTGAGTGCACCATTCCATTCAGACTGCTTAGTGTTTTTCATTGTACATAACATTCAGACTGTTTTCTCGTTCTGCCTCCATACTTTTAAATAAGTGTTTGATATTGTACATTATATTCACAAAATGATGATAAAACGTATTTAGATAAGGAATTATTAGTTTGTATGCCGCCATTGCCAATACTGCTTTTGTCAGGTGCTACAATTTTTCTATTTTATTTTTGACTATCTAATGTTGTTGTTGTTGTTGCTGTGGCTGTTACCATAGATACTACCTGCCGGTGTTCAACGATGAGGACAGACAGCTGGTGAGCGGCACGTACGACTTCTTCGCCCTCAGTCACTTCAGCACGGAGCTCATGACCCACGCCAAGGAAGACTCGTAAGGAGCCCTTCACACACAGAGAACGTCTGCGTCATCCTCGTCTTCGTCATCCTTGTCTTCATCGTCACTTTCACGTTATCTTTCATTATTATTACACCATCTCATCAAGTCATCATCATCACTTTTATATCACCTTTTTTTCTGCAACAAAAACACGTTGTAAACTTCAATATAAAATCATTCACCCTTATCTTTACATAGTAAGTACTGTCGTTTCTGTGGTGATGGCCGATAACTGATCTAAACACAAAGGAATTTATGATATCCTGTAAAGGACGAGTCCTAATGAACCCAACCCAGCTGCCTTGTGGGTAACGAAACAGGCCCCACGTCTCCTACTCCTTCCTCATTCTCATGCTCCCCCTCCTCTACCTCCTCCTTTTCCTTCTCCTCTTTCTCTGTCATGAACCAAGTGTGATACATATCATCTACCCCTCCCCTCCTCCCTGAGCGCTTGTGCACCTGGCTCTAAAGCCCCGCCCCCTCTGTGTGCCGGCAGGTACACCTACAGCACCATGCTGGAGGTCCAGCCCATGATAGACACCACGTGGATCATGTCCCCCAGACCAGTGGTGCCCTGGGGCCTCAGGAAGGCTCTCAACTGGGTGAGACATGGGGATGGAGAGAAAAACACTGGAGAGAGAGAGAAAGAGAGAGAGAGAGAGAGAGAGGGATAGAGAAAAAAGCCAATGAGAGAAATACACTGTGAAGAGAGAGAGAGGGAGAGAGAGAAAGAGAGAGGGTGATAGAGAAAAAAGCCAATGAGAGAAATACACTGTAAAGAGAGAGAGAGAGAGAGAGAGAGAGAGAGAGAGAGAGGAAGAAAGGGATGGAGAAAACTACTGGAGAGAGAGAAAGAGGGAAGGAAATAAATACACTGTAAACAGAGAGAGAGAGTGAGATATTTAGATAAATACAGGATGAGGGAAATGGGTAAAAAGATGAGGGTGGTGGATATTTTTTTAGAGGAAGATGGATTGATATACAATCAATAATGACCTAGTCCTAGTGTGCTCTGTAGTGTACATCTACATGCTGATAAGGAGTAATGGGTTCATTTTATGTAAAGATGAGCTGGTCCCACCTCACCCTGCCTCCACAGGTGCAGGAGCGCTACAGGGGCGTACCCGTCTACCTGATGGCTAATGGGGTGCAGGAAGACCCCGCTCGCTTCAACGACAGCCTCAGGGTCTACTACCTCTACAGCTACATCAACGAGGCCCTCAAAGGTGACACACACACACAGCCTCAGGGTCTACTACCTCTACAGCTACATCAACGAGGCCCTCAAAGGTGACACACACACAGCCTCAGGGTCTACTACCTCTACAGCTACATCAACGAGGCCCTCAAAGGTGACACACACACAGCCTCAGGGTCTACTACCTCTACAGCTACATCAACGAGGCCCTCAAAGGTGACACACACACAGCCTCAGGGTCTACTACCTCTACAGCTACATCAACGAGGCCCTCAAAGGTGACACACACACATGCACATACTCACACACACACTCTCTCACACACACACACTCACACAGATCTTGGGGGGGGGGGGGGGGGGGGGGGGGTATTGTGTAGCAGTGTGGATCTTGGATCACAGACCGTGGAGAGATCTTTCCTTGTCACGGCAACCATCATCTTGTATGATTCCATTTTTTTTAACATGGTGGTCCCTTAATGAGTCACCGGACGTTCCAGTAAATCTAGTCGCAGCCTCGTTAATATTAGACTGTTAGACGCAATGATAGACTATCTGGGCGGTTCAAACTTTGCTGACATGAAAATGTTCTTTTTGTGAAGTGTTTTGGTTCCAGTAGATAGGCTATTTGTAAGGGTCCTGTTATAGCCATTGGGTGGACACGCAAGTGGAAACTGGTACAGAGATGCGAGCCTCTCAAACTTTGAAATATAGGGTTTTCATAAGCTGAATAGGGGTTTTGCTCATATAGTGATGTCCAAATGCTTTGTTTTTCAGCAGGTAAAAATAACATTTTGGTGTCTGGTTAAATATACCATATAACCACAAATATAAAATGAAAAGTGAAAATATTACGATAGTGTCCTTGTAAATAGTATAATATAATATGAGCACAGCATTATGCTTAATGATTGTCAATTTGATTGATCTGTTGTGAACTGCAGATAACAGGATTCTAGCTTAGCCCCATAGTCAACGATAGCTGGACAGATAATCAATAACGTGAAGTTATTCACTGCTAACATATAATAGTAGAGAGTCCACACTCTCAATAGTGTAAAAACAAAAATGCATTCATAGATTTTCAGCTACACTTGATGATATTCTTGTCTTTCACAAGGATTAGACTGCCTATCAGGTTGCAAATGACACAAGTTAAAAATTGTGGTGAAAAATGTATTGCTTGTGTTTCAATCGTTGAGTTGCTGTGTAAACTGTTGTTTAAAAAAAGAAGAGCACTGTTTGCTCTCGTACTTGTCCTGAGATTTGGTGCACCTTCTGTGCAGCTTAATCATTAGACAGGCATAAAACTTACTGAACCACAAAGAGATGGTCAGCTGACTGGGAAAAAAAACTTGTTTTATATAGTTTGTTCAAACGCACATACGCACGGACACACGTAAACACAAACTTACCTTCTTGGTCAGCCCTGGGGTTTGACCTTTGACCGGTTTAATAGGCTTCAAACATGTAGGAAAAACAAGTTCAACTGACATGAGAAAAACACAGCTGAAAATACTTTTCGTCCAGCAGGTGGCAGCAACAGTTAATTTATACATTACTATTCATATGAACAACGCTCGTCAACACCTCCATTTCTCCATATCATCATCATCATCATCATCTTCTTCTTCTTCTTTCCCTAGCATTTTCTCCGCTTCCTTTTGGGCCACTGTGTTTCCTATTTTATATTTCTATTCTCCTACTTTAACCAAATTCTTAAACGTTTTCTTCTCCCTTTGCCTTTAAACCCCCCCCCCTCTCTCTCTCTCTCTCTAGCATACGCTGTAGACGGGGTAAACCTGAAAGGCTACTTTGTCTACGCCCTGAGCGACGAACGCGACCCAGGCTTCGGTCTCTACGGCCACGTCCAGGATGAAACCATCGTGAAGGCCTCGCTCTCCCACTACCGCCAGATCATCCGGCACCACGGGTTCCCCCTCCAGGGGGCACCGCCACAGCAGTGCTCCCCGCAGCAGCAGCCATGCCTGGGCTGCCGTGTCCTGGCCAAGAGGCCTGTTGTGGGGTTCTTGACCCTGGTGGGGTCGGCGGTCCTCATCACCCTGGGGCTCATAGTCTACTACACTGCCAAGAGACACAGAGAATACTACTGATTAATGATTCGATGATAATTTATTAAATGTTTGTTGTATTAGTGTATCTGGTTGTTGTGTATTGGTTTTTAATTATTTTTAAAATCAATGTTTTACAACTGTAGGCAAGCCAACAATTTAAGTAATCTCACTGTCAGTGTTGAATTAACAATTTTGTGAATTATCTTTTTGATATGTCTGATGGACGGGGGAATAACAAACGTGATTTGACTTCTAAATGTAAAATCAGGAGTGTAATGTAAAATAATGTGTTCTTCAATACCCTAGTGGCCTAACCAAAAACCTTAGACTTGACCAGCCTTCTATAAATATTGTGCTTTGAAGGTTACATAGCTTTAATATATAAGCTATGTCATATGACATATCTTAAACTACATAACTGATACTTATGGTTGGAAATAATACTGGCAAAGGAAAGCGATGGGCGGGTTAAATTGAATTTTGTCGCGTCATTCATACATTTTACGCAACTACTCTTATTCTTCGGTGCGTCTATTGGATGAGAGGTCTGGAGTCCTGATAATGGCGTCATCGGGTTTAGCTAAAACAAGTGAGTAACATTGTAGTCAAAATCAGTATCATGTATTCCAAATTTAGTAGATGAGTACAGGATTTTAATATCATTGGTAAAATGCTGATCAGAGAAAGCAGCATAGCGGGTTACAAGTTATAGTTTTGTCAACACGCCAAGCCATGTAACACGGTTGCCTGAGTTTGGTTTCACTTTCAGGTTGAAATATTACGACTATATTTCAACCATAGAACTTGACTGTGATTCTTTCCCTGATCAGAATTTAACTTTTTAATGTATTTCATACTTTTACTTGTTTACAATTGTAAACATTTGTGGGCCATACATTGGTCAAAAGCAGAGTGCAAATTATAAGAGGACAATCGAATGCCTATACAATTTAATGGAGGTGCGCGCCGTGTGCAAACACTTTATTAACGTAGGAGTATGTTAGCTGGGAACATGTATGTAACTGGCATGACAGCCCATGAATTGCCTGGTAAACCTCAGTTCGTTGAAGTAAAATCGTAGTCGGCCCAGAGAAAGCAGAACACAAATAGATTATTAAGAATTAAAACCCATTGATGCACAACATGGGTCAAAAGTGACCCAACTGAGTTTTTTTTTTATATCTTTGCAATACATTTATTTAATAATTCAGTATTCCAGGTATTCCTCAATTAACTTGTTTTTTATCATAAAAAACCCTTAAATAATTTTTTTTCTTTCTTCTTTCTTTGTATCACTACCCCTCTAATGCACAACATGGGTAAAAAATGACCCGTATTAATTTCCTATGGGATTTAATGCATGGCTGAGTATTTCTTTGTGATATCTTTTTAAATCTATTTATTTCAGAATGTATTATTCCAAGTATTGATTAAACATCTTCTTTGTGATTACCACAAATCATTATTTAATTATTTTCTTTCTTTTCTCTATGAACAAAAATAGTTTTTCAACTAATATTTCAAGTTTAAACACATGGGTCAAAAATGACCCATATCTGTAAGTGTGATTAAAAAAAATTTAAGCATATTATAGTTAATTTTGTTGAAATATTTACTATAGCTGTGATTTGGACCTCACAATAATACATTTAATATTTAAAATATGTTTATTTGTCAATTTGTCACTTTTTACTAATAACTGAAACAGACTAACTGATATTTAACTGCAGTGCACCTGTAGTGTAACTGTGGTAAAGGTTAACTGTGGTGAATAAAATAAAACAGATTAAATAAAATCACATGGGTACAGCACAAATTACCATCTCAGGGCTTACATGCCTGACAAATGATGCAAATGACAACTACATGTTTGTGCTTCTTGCACACAGGTCTGGTGCACTGTGAACACCAGCTGCTGACTTTTCTGTATTTGGCAGCCGGTCAGATGTTGAACATCTTCTTCACTTCACACTCCTATCTGATATCCTACTGTGGCTAGGTGGTGGCTGCCTTTTTATTTATTTATCTCCACACCTATCTTCCCATTGCCATTGGGTTTAGTGGCAACATGATCGTGGTAAGCTATGAGCGGAAGACGGTAAAAGCTATTGTCCTCCAGAGCACCATGAATGATGACAAAGCAGTGAATGAAAACAGTGTGAACCCCCTCCCACCCCCAGACATGATCCAGTACTTTAACAAAACAAAAATAAGTAGTGGACACGATGGATCTGAAGGTTTGCACCTACTCATGGAAGTGGAGAACACGCTGGTGGCCCATGGTGCTCTGGCACAATGTGTTGGATGTTGCCACACTTAATGCCTACAGCAACCTCACTGCACAACACCCTGGTTACATGGGTGGTGTGCCCAATGCATGGTTGCAATTAATTTAGGAGCTGGGCAACAAGCTTCTTGTGCCACATATGAAAAGGCGACTGGAGGGCACACCCCACCTCCAAAAACACATTACAGAGGCAATGAGTAGATGTAGGTTAAAAAGAAACTAAGCAAAGCCATCACCCAGACACAGAACGATATTAGACAGGAGTCAAGTGAAGAAGAGGAAGAGTGGCTGGTGTTCAAAGTGCACCAGACTTGTGTACAATAAGCACAAGTATGTAGCTTTCATTTGGTGCATTTGTTAGGTATGTAAGCTTTGAAATGGCAATTTGCGCTGTACCCATATGATTTTCTTCAATCGGTTTTATTTAATTGTATTTTGCCACATTCAACACAGTTAACTACAGTTGCACCACAGATACACTACAGTTCAATATCAGTGTAATTGGTAATCAGTCATCTGTGATTGTCATGTGTCACAAAGTGACAAATAAACATATTTTAGATATTAAATGTATTATTGTGAGGTGCAAATCAGTGCTATAGTAAATATTTCAACAAAAATAATTATTATGATAAATATTTCTAAATCACACTTTCAGACATGGGTTATTTTTGACCCGTGTGTTTAAACTTGCTATATTAGTAGAAAAACTGTTTAAAGAACGTTTTAAAGAAAATATGTATTATTCTAGGGTAAATTGTGCCAGAGTAGACTTTCAAGAATCCGAATGAACCATACTTAGAGTTTTATCCAATAATTTGCCCAAGTATAAAGGTCTGTAGCAATGACGAGATCTATTTCATAGTATTATACACAAGAACTAAAGTGTTACATTTTCCACAGCTGAGAAGGGGAAGGAAGCTGTCCGAACAAACATCACAAGAAGATCGTCCATGGATGATTCTCTAACTTGTCAGTTGTATTCAGCTGTTTAATGAAAGCATTTGAGTTTTGCACGTTTTCGTTTGTTTTGTTTTTCATGCCTTTATGATTTTGTTTCTGTAGTTGGTGGAGAAGATGACAAACCAGCCCAGGGCAGGAAGGGCACAGACATTAATCGTCCAAACAGTGAGTTGATGCGAATTTGTTTGATAAATTATTAACAAATTATTGTTAAATTATTTATTGAGAAACTTTCTTTTGGCAATAATGACCCTAAGATATGTTATTATAGCATAGGTTTACACTGAGTACATGATTATACAATCTCGTTTTGTGTGTGTGTGCAGTTGCACTACCTTTATAAACACAGGTTTTAAATACTTCTATCTGCTGTAAATCAACTTTCTTTTTCTTCTCTTGCCCTTCCTCTCCCTGCAGTGACAAGGATTGCTCTTGTGGGGAAAACAGGTGTGGGCAAAAGCTCCTCGGGGAACACCATTTTCGGGAGGAAAGCTTTCAGAGATGCCAAGTCCAGCTCCTCTGTCACAAAAGAATGTTGCAAGATAACGGAGAAGTTGCTAGGGCGACAGGTTGTTGTGGTAGACACTCCAGGCATATTTGATACAAACCTTTGCGATAGAGATTTGATGAGGGAGATCAGCAAATGCATAAACATGACCTCACCTGGTCCACACGCCATTGTTCTGGTCATGGACGTCGGCCCTTTCACACAGGAAGAAAAACTCACGGTTCAGAAAATCAGGACAATGTTTGGAGAAGAGTCCATGAAGTACACAGTGATTCTTTTCACCCATGGTGATGAACTAGATTGTGGTATTGAACCGTATTTAAATGAGGGAGAGGAAGACCTGAAGACTCTCGTGGAGGAATGTGGTGGGAGGTACCATGTTTTTGATAACACAAAGATGGACGACAGGAGCCAAGTGACGAGACTTTTTGAGAAAATCGATGCCATGGTAACAACGAATGGGCAAGGCTTCTACACTAACAACATGTATGAGGAGGTGGAGGGCCAGCTTGATGAGATGGTGGACGAGCTGATGAAGCAATACAGAGAGCAGGTTCAAAAGCTGGAGAAAGAACTCCCGGAGAAGTACCAAGAGTTGTGCAAGAAACGACAAGACAAAATGAAAGCCCTGGAGGAGATAGAAAATGAGCTGAAAGACCTGGAGCTTGTGGATCAAAACAAAATCATGCAGATAATGGAAGATATCCGCTATTATGAAGTTAAACTGAGATCTGTTAGACAGGAGGTGGAAGAAACAACGAAAATAGAAATATCAGCTGAGCTGTACAGAAAACTGAAGGACCTTCATGTTTAAGATCTACCGCTAGAATAATATGGGGTGCCAAGTGTTAAAAGAACGTATTCAACGTAACATTTATATATATTTTTTTACATTTATAAATGTCTCAAAATCATGGTTTCACATGGTTTTATGTCCTTACTTGTGATATCTCAGTCATAGCTAGGATAGCGTATGTGGTGATGTGTAAAATGCTGTTTTATAAATGGGTATAGTTGTTTCTGCTGTCTCTAGGACAGCTGCCACATTCACAGGCCCCATTGCCCAGTCGAATCATATTGTGTGATTTCGGAGTGTGATCATTTTACTGTCAAACTGTTATTAAATATCCAGGACTTGTGAATTATATTGTAATCTGAATGTATGTGTATTAATTTTAATATTGTGTATATCTATTGTAAATCTGTTTATGTGATTAATCGAATCAGTTGGCAGTTGGACTGAGATCAGATAAGCCACTCTTCTCACCCAGCTCAACTCAATGTTGCATTTTATTTGTTTTGACAGAATTTAATTAATACATACTCTTATTTTAAAATATTTGCACCCTGGCGTGAGTGGCGTCCATAACTTCATATTGTAGAAAATACAACCGATAAAAGCGAAATCATTTCTGTTGGTCATTTTGTGTGGTCCCCAATGGATGTTGCATCATTAATGTTTTTGTTTTGCATAGTTTGTTCATACAAAATTCAGGAATACTTTAATTAGAATTTTGTTTTTTTCGTCTCGTCTGATACATAATTAAAGGAATCTTTTTCAGCAATGTGTCTTCAATATCATTTTGGGATAAAATTGTGAATTGCATCCAATCATGAGGTGGTAGCTAAATAAATCTCTAGGTTGCTAAACTTATTGGCAATGGCGACTTTACCTTTTGTATTAATAATACACTGTTTGGGACGGATTGAGGAAACGAAAAAAACATAACTAATAATCAACTTATTGTCATTTAATCACACATACAGTACATACCAAAAAATGACACATTAAAGCACAGCCTTATGCAGCTTGCACCCCTTGTACCTTGTTTTTGAAAAGTGCCATTTAAGCCCCTCACCCACACACACTATTTCCTCCCAAACAGCACTGACCAAAACCTATTAAAAAATGAGGATGGCCTCTCCTCTTCCTCTTTATCAGTCTCAGGAGCCACCCTGGTTCTCTCGTTTGTGTAATTTGAATGATTTTGATTAGGTCCTTCCTGAAATCCTAATCTGACCTTATTTTCTCTTTTGACTTTGGGCTGGTTTTGTCTACATTGTAATGCCTCTCGCCTCTTCTCTAGCCTCGTCTTGTGATTTTCCAACTCTCTTATTCTTTCTCGTAGTTTCTCATGCTTTTCTCTCTCTGGTTGTTCTGTCTCTCTCTTAACTCTGGCAAGTTCATTATAATGTTGTTCCAATAAACGTTCCTTTTCAAGCAACTCTTTCTCCTTCTGCTTCCTCTCCTCTTCCTCTTTAGCAGCCTCAGCAGCTTTCATAAACATCTCATTTGTGTAATGGGATCCCCCATTCATCTCTAGCATTTTGTCTATCATCTTCATCAGGTCTTTGACTTGGTCTCTGTTGTGCCTGCACCTATTGTTAAAGAGCTGGTACCTCCCACCATATTGTTTAACAATCCTGGAGAGATCAGAGCTCTGCTCTATCATCTTTTCAATGCTGTTGCCTTTCTCTAATAAGTCTCCATGTGTAAAGAATAGGATGGCATGCTTTGCCATTTTTGGCCCAAACAGTTTATCCAGGATTTCAATGGCCTCTCTCTCATGCCTTGTGAACCTGTTGTTTATTGTCATAACTATGAGAAAAGCATGAGGCCCTGGTTCACAGCTCATGATGCTCGCAGCAAACTCCTCTGCCAGTTGATCAACGGTTAGCTCTGAGTAAAAAAGTCCAGGGGTGTCCACCACACAGACATCTCTGTCGTCAACTACACCGTGGCCAACTTGAGTTCTTTGAGTCACAGACGCCGTACTCTGCTCAGATTTGAAGTGATCAACTCAAAGAATTGTATTTCCTGTTGCACTTTTGCCAACACCAGTTTTTCCAAACAGAATCATCCTTCTGTTTATGAGACACCTTCGTTGTATTGGAGCTACGAAGAAAAAATATTAAGTATTAGTTTTACGTGATTTCATCTCAAATATTAAATTATGTTACACTGTGAACTTAAGTAAATTAAACATTATGGAAACTACTTTCCGTGCTAGCAAATTGGCACTAAAACCTGGATACAATACAAATACGCAATAGTCTATTTTATCAATCAGATGGAATAGGTAAGCAACTAAAGTTGCTACAATATGCAGTATCACAATAGGTAGTTAAACTACACTACCCTTTAATAATTTCTGATGTTCTTGAATGGTTTAAAAGGTATACGACTTCACATGGATATTTGTGCAGAAGGGTTTGAGGAATAGAAAGACAAGAATTTGCCACTTACAACAGCAATAACGATCCATTTGAAAACATGGTATTGATCTCCATATTTGGTTAACATATTTTTTAATTCTTCGGAGTCTGAAATGAAATCACTTATTGTCTGGCCTTGCTCTAGCTCATCTCCTCTGGTAAACAAAACAATAGTGTGATTTAGAAGTATTTTTCCTAAGAGGCGTTCTACTTTACAAACAACATGCTTTTCTTCTCGGGTGAATCTATCCATTTTTACCACCAGAAGAAACACTCTAAGGTTCCATGATGTCTTTTCAAGTACTCTTTGAATTTTCTGCCCAACTTCCTCATCGACTTGTTCAATATCACAGAATCCTGGAGTATCATATACAATAACTTCTCTGCCGTTTCTGATGACCGTTTCTTTGGTAATTTCCGTAGTCACTGTTCTAGAACTCTTCTTTGATAGAAAATGTTTTCTCCCCAGAATAGTGTTTCCTGATGCACTCCTTCCTGCTCCAACCTTTCCGAGTAACACCACTGTTACAGATTTTGCAATAGAATGTTGCATCTAAGAGAAGAAAAATACAATCATGTTCATGAAATTAGTATAGAAAAGGTAGGCTGGAATCTACATAAGGACAAGATTACATCAGTCAAGTTAAAATAGTCCAACACATCCCACAAATTCTACATCTTACATACAATTGTTCATCTGTAAAGAAAAAAACACATACCAAAACATTCAGAACATGCTGAAAGAGTGGTGTGGCCTCTTAAACTTGCCATAGCCTACATGTGTAATACCAACGAGACTCATACAAAGATCTGACTCGCCAATATAGTAAAACGTACCTGGTAGTCCACACAAGTTGAAGACGAACGGTTTTAGCACTTTATGCCTCTCTGGCCACTTGATGAGGGAGGGCCGTGTAAAAACATTTCATAAACGTTAAATTGTAGTAGACTTTTTTTTACTAGAATAAATGTTCTACATTTTCTGATTCGGATATTTACATTTTATGAAAAACAGGGTCATAAATTTAAACCATGCAGGTGTTACTTGCGCTTAGTGGGTGTTTATCGAAGATGACAAGTAGGCCTATCGAATCATTTATTCGCGTGTGCTTTCATTTATCGTGTTTGTCGCTGAAAAAGAGTGTTATTACAAAACAATAAACAAACACATTTAGTATTTACTATCAAATTCCAAAAACCTAGCCTACCTATGCGATACATTTTCGCCAGCATTAACGTTAAACTTCGCCATTTCTGACCCACAAGTACTTTCACTTTCCCGAGGAGCCATGTCCCTATCCTTTCATTCAGTTGAAAATTCAAAATATAGTGGAAGTGGGATGCAGCTTGCATAATCCGCAACATTAACGCTGACACGGAAACTAAAATAAAGCGGAATAATAATGATCGGATAAAATACTAAAGATTACATAAATATCCTCATTTAAATTAACTTTGGAAACAATAAATTATGAAAAGACCAACGTAAGTAGGACTATATAGCGCCATCTATTGGTATGGACAAGACTGTAACAGAAACAGAGCATGCGCTGCTAGGTGGAGTTGTCATTTCAACAACTGGACGGGTGGTAAAATCAAGGTAAGATTGAATAACAATGCAAATAGGTAAAGGTTAATTAATGAAATAGGAATGTGTTAACAAAATGTGTTCTTCATGTTTATAGATATCCTTTCAGTTGTTTATAGCCATTAGCATTAGTGTCAATAACGTCACATAATGTTAGCTAGTTAAGTAGCTAACGTTACTACCTAGCTAACTAGCCCTTGTGAGCTTGCTAGCTAGTGAATGTCAAATTAAAAGCTTTTGCGTGAACTAACCTAACATCGTTCGGGAGTAACCGAGTAACACATTTCGTTAAAAATAACTAGCGTTTGAATCATTTGGTTAATCTTATTCAGTTAGTAAACGAAATGTTAGGGTGAAGATAACGTCAAAGCTAACGTCAGCTAGCCACTTCTGGAGTTGGCTAAACACAGCTTTGTAACTAATGCTTTTTAATTATAATACTATTAGTTATGACGAAATAGAATGTTTATTATTTTTAGGCTAATGATAATACGCACTCCAGTTTATAAAGTGAAAGTATTAACCAGTAATGTGGCAACGTAAGCCAGCGTTTCCCAACCGGTGTGCCGTCAGACATCAGTCAGGTGTGCCGTGGAATTTTGGGGAAGTCACATTTGGGAAAGATAAACAAATGCTTTGTATTCAATTTGATTCAGTTTTAAATCTGGGGTGTGCAGCAAAATGAATACGTTTATGCAAGTGTGCCGTGGGTTGGAAAAGGTTGGGAAACGCTGACGTAAGCTATGGTATCGAGCTTGGGGCAGCAGCGTTGGCCCATCATTGTTCTTAGTGAGAGGGGATTTGTGTTTAAGGTCTCTGCACTCTCCCTCTCTCCATCTGTGCTAATGGATTACCTAACATAAGGCTCAAAGCAGCACTTAGCGAGGCTTTTCTCTCCTGACACACTTGGCTTGGCAATGGGTAGTGTTTTTAATTTTATTTTGAGATGCCCCAGCCCCCTCCATTCAACAGAGCAGGGGCTGGAAGAGTTTTATGTTAGTTAAATGGTTTCTGCTGGGTCATACTGTATATGAAGGCAGTTGAGATTAAAATAAAATGGGATTGTATATATTGAATGACGAGATAGGTGGTTTGCTTGTGGGCCTCCGACCCAGTTTATGGCTTATGCAGATTAAAATGCAAAAAACCCTGGTCCTGTTGTTCCATAGGCATCTCTGTCTGTTGCCTATTTGGAGGGAAGTAAATTCGTTTATATGTACAATGTAATATGTAAAGATTATAAACAGTGGGTTAAACAGGGCAGATTAACTGCCAGGTTGTCCAGGGTTGCAGGGTAAGGTTCTTGCACACAAAACCTCATTTGTTTTCTTCCAAAGATAGTCAAGTGTTTAGAGAAAATGCAGAGCTACAAACCAGAGGGCTTATAAGACTACAGTAATATAAATCTGTAAATGTGGAGTCAAAGGCTTGCGGCAAAAAAGGTTTCGCTGTGTTGTGTACCGATTACCTAAAGTGACCCTCATCAATAGGATTCATAGCATTTTAAAAAAGCTTGTTCATAGCATTTGGAATAACAGTTCAAAAAGAAAGAATACTAGACCACGAACCATCACGTCTTGTTGCATCACTCAAACACCTTGCCACTCCCTGTTTCCCACAAGGTGAGCTGTAGTCATGACGACGCTGGATGACAAGATCCTGGGGGAGAAGCTGCAGTACTACTACAGCAGCAGCGAAGACGAGGACAGTGACAAGGAGGACGAGGAAGGAGCCAGCAAGACCATCCGTAACCCTGACGTCCTGGAACCCGAGATCGACTACAGCCCTGATGGCACTGCCATGAACACCGGTAACACACGTTGTCCATCGTCGGATATCATTATCAGTCATTACGTACAATCATTATCCATCAACGAGTATCATTATCGGTTCTTACAGTTAATCATTATCCATATAATTAAGTATCATTATCGGTCGTTGTGTGTAATCATTATCCGTATCGTTGCATATCATTATTGGTCATTACGTGTAATTATTATCCATAATTGAGTATCATTATACATCATCGAGTATCATTATCAGTCATTGCCTTTAGTCATTATCCATGTCATTGGGTATCATTATTAGTTATTACGTATAATCATTACCGATGTCATTGAGTATCATTATTAGTCATTACGTATAATCATTATCCATGTCATTGTCCCTCATTTTATATCATTATCCAATGGACATTATTCATCCGAAAATTCATTATTATATGCCTGCCTGTATGTAGTTTTGATTTTATTTATTTATTTATTTGTTTGTTTGTTTGTTTGTTTGTTTGTTGTACAAATAAACAACATTAAAAGGTATATTATTTGATGGTGAGGTCCTAAATCCGTCCTCAAATTTCAAACTATGTATATATGTTTCTAATCTCCTTTTTATTTTATTTTCCCTCTTATTTTTGTCCGCTTCTTGAAGTTATTATTTACATGTAATTGTTTAACAATAGAACTGCATCTACACCAGTGAAGTATAAGTACCTTATACAAAGTATCAGTAGAGTGTAAGTACCTTAACAAAGGATAATATGCCTTGCAAATAGTTCAATGGTTAAAACTATGTTTGAACCATCCTTTGGCAAAGTAAGTAAAGTGGTCCTGATCAATAATGAGCAGACAGATAAGTGGAGAAGGAGATGCCATAGCACCTTAAGGAGAACCAATAGTCAAACTCATTCACGAACATGACCACGGGACTAAACATTCCCAATCTTACTATCTTAGACTTAGACCACTCTGCCACCGATGCTACCTCCCAGTCCTTCTAATACATTTCTGTTGGCCATTTTGTGCGTGCGCAGGGCCGAAGGGAGTGATCAACGACTGGAGGAAGTACAAGCAGCTGGAGGTGGAGCAGAGGCAGGAGCAGAAGAAAGAGATGGAGAGGCTCATCAAGAAGCTGTCCATGACCTGCCGCTCCGACCTGGACCAGCAGGAGGACCTAGAGAAGCAGAAGGCTCTGCAGGACAAGATCCACAGCAAGGTGAGCTCCCTAGAGAAAGAGACGGCAGAGGAAATAAAGACCCTGAAATAGACCCCCTTAACCAACAGGCGAAGATAGATGGTTTATAGACTGCAGACTGTTTTGTCTTGTCTTTCACTTTGTAAAATATCTGTGGTTCCAGCTGACTCGTTGATTTGGCTATTAGCTGTGTATGTTTGTGTCCCTGCTTGTGCTTACCAGTCGACTCTGCTGCTGATAAGCTGTATGGCTTTAGGGGACCAGGATAGTGTGCCAGAGTGCTGTGGTCTGAGTGGATGGTGTTGTTGACTGTGTATTCTCTGTGTTTCTCCAGGTAGGATGACTAGTGCTGGTTGGCTTTGATACTGTATATCTGTATGGGCCTGAAAGCCAATGATGGTGTGAGTTTATATTGCTGCTAACCGTGTGTGTGTGTGTGCGTGCGTGTGTGCGTCCCCTAGATGACCATGCAGGAGTACAACATGCTCCAGGACGATGAGGACGATGAAGACTTCCTGCAGCAGTACCGCCTGCAGCGCATGCAGGAGATGCGGCGCCAGCTGTGCCGCGGCAAGCGCTTCGCTCAGGTGTACGAGCTCACCTCCGGAGAGGAGTTCCTGGAGGCCCTGGACAAGGAGGACAAGGGAACCCTGGTGATGATCCACATCTACGGGGAGGACGTCCCCGGCTGTGACGCCATGGCGGGCAGCCTGGTCTGCCTGGCCCAGGAGTACCCGCTGGTCAAGTTCTGCAGCGTGCGCGGCTCCGCCATCGGTACCAGCGCCCTGTTCCGCGGCTCCGCCCTGCCGGCCCTGCTGGTGTACAAGGAAGGCGACCTGATCGGGAACTTTGTGAGGGTCACGGACCAGCTGGGCGAGGACTTCTTTGCGACGGACGTGGAGGCGCTGCTGCAGGAGTACGGGCTGCTGCCCGACAAGCCGGTCCTGGTGGCCAAGACCATCCGCAACGGGGCGATCACGCAGCACACGCAGAGCGATGAGGACTCTGACCTCGACATAGACTAGAGACAGGGTGTTAGTTTGGGCTGGGGGGAACCTAGGAATGAGCGCACACACACACACACACACACACACACACACTTATATACAATCATATATAATTATATACACTCATGCATCATCTGCATAGATTTAGCCCCATTTATCCATGCTCAAGAGCATACACTATCACTATCTCACACATATTAAAACCCCTCACACTTCCGAGTACTGGAGCCATAGCAAAAATTTGTATTGCATGTCGCAACTCAAATAAACCTTTTTGTGCTATGTCCCGATGACACACACACACACACACACACACACACACATTACAACCCTAAGGGGAGTCATAGAACCTTGGAACCTCGACATTCCTTAGTTACTATGAGCTATATTTACCAGGGGTAGTCTTCTACGTTGACATCTTAGACTAGCTTGATTGAGTTCTCTTAACTTAGGCACATGAATGCACCAATACTGAGATTTATTGTTTGGTATGCAAATAAAGGACATGCAGACATAATTTCTTACTTTGTTTTGAGCTGTGGTTAACTATTTATTCTTTAATTGTATGTAAATCATTTTGTTTTGTTTGTTTCAAGCATTTTCCTGATCATGACTGTACTTACACCAGTGTAGAAAATAACGAACCTGTCTAACAGGACTTTTTGTTAGTTTTATACCTTTTTATATGTGTTTGACCATTTCAGACCTGTTAAGATGAAGATAAATAAACTAGCTTGATTTGATTTGCTTGTCTTTTGTCTATCTCAGGACAAATTGAGACATGGACAAAAAAATGTTTCAGTAATGAGCCCGCATAACAGACTACCTTACAAATCAACTTTAGTATCGAATACATGCTTTTACAATGACTTATAAAAGTGAAATCAGACTAAATACTTACATCACAATGTTAGAAAGCAGAATGAGATAGAAATAAGTATATTTACTTTTAGTTGATAGATTATCTAGGCACACATAATATTCTCTTTAGATTACTTGGCCAAGAGCAATGTTTCACTTGTAGTTCTTCCTCTCCATAAACTGATGGACAGTATGTTGTATGTGCTGATTTAAGAACATGCCTTTCTGTCCATTTGAAAATTTGTGACAAAAAAATGGAGACTAGGCATAGGTGAATTCTAAGATTTATTGAAAAGTTTTGAGCACACAGTAGATCAATAATAGTAGAATACTCAATTCAGACAAACGTAACGTGGAGGGGAATATATTAACAATAGACCCAAAAATAACAGACCTATATAATGTCACCTCCCATATTTCAGCAGATAAGATAACCCCCAAAACTTTAATGTGAGAATATTAACAAATTTGAAATAATTCTTCATCCAAACAAACAAAACACAACTTAAACATTCATAAGTCTACTATTGCAATGTGAAAACATCCTGGGGTTGGGCAGGAGAACAACAAAATTATTAAAATGACAAAGGAATCAAACAGGGAGGCATTTAAATTGAAAAACATGCTTTGCTGGGATGCCAAGGCAGCCAGTTAGATGCACAATAAAATCTTTATATTTGAACATATTGAAGTAGAACTTGATAAGACCTTTGGTGATGTTTGGTCTATCTCTTTGTCTGACTATGCCAGCAAAAGTATGCGAGGAATGTCCCGAAAAAAAATTTGTTACAGTTTTTCCAAAACGGCGGCTTGGGTTTCTGTCTAGTTGTTTTCCAATGAGGCTCAACTTGATGTAAGAAAATCCTAGAACCAATTTTAGAATCTATTGACTTCCACTACAGCTAGTGTAGTCGTCAATGAGCAGATGAGTCGGTAATTCATCCTCCAAACAATTACAGAACGATGGTACTAAGTGCATGGCCTCGTGGGTATACACCAGAATCGTGAGAACAGTTCTCATTTCTGGAATCCATATAGTCCTGCCGATTCCATCCCTTTAATCTTGATTCCCCCCTTTCAGCAAATGTTTTTGTTCAACCAGTGTTGCTGCTACTGACATGGAGGTCATGTCTCTACAGTGAATCTAGTCGATATCCACGGGATGTAGCCTGTCCCCCACCCAGCCCCTGCAGCAAGTCTGTCTGTCTCTCTCTATCTCTCCCTCTCTCCAAATGTTTGTTAGCTTAAATCCACTAAAAAGTTGCTCAATGACGTCCACTCAGCACCGGGCGCCAGAGCAAGAGTCAGGATAGTGTGAATTTCAATCCCTCTCAATGAAAGTTCAACGGGGGCTCTAGAAAGCACTAATAATAGTCTAAAGGCCTTAAGTCAAAAGTGAATATCCAACAACGCAGTTAATGAATATATACTGTGTATATATATAAATATATATATATATATACATTCATATATATAATAGGAATATATTTCACAATGAACATTTCTGTCAAGGGCTATTGCTCCACAGCATTGTGAATATTCATGTTGAAGAGAGAATTCTTTCAGGCTGAAAATAATATCAAGTGTTTCTCTCAATCTCAATTGTTGGTGCTCGTTTTGCAGTGACCCAGCTAGCATCCCGACAGGAGTAAGGTGACGAAGGACAGGAGGAGAAGCAAGAGGAGGGTCAGGGGGCTATAGCAGGGGCTTGCAGCTCCGTGGGGGTTGTGATGTCCACACAAAGCATGCTCCAACAGAAGGTGGGTCTCTGCACTGATGCCTGGGGTCAGGTGGACAAAAGAGAAACACAGGCCTCAAGTTAAGTTTGGGTGTTTTTAACTAGAAAAGGAACATTTTCTGAAATAAGTGCACTTGGTAGAGCCTTTGATTGGCTGCCTTTTTTATATAGCTGTGTACTAAACCCACTTTATTGCGAACTCAATGTCACCAAGTGCTTTGAACATAGTTGACTTTATTTTGCTTTATGGGTTCTAAAAATCTAACTTTCAGATGTCTCTAACAGGGAGACAATATTCTGGTTCATTCCCAAACACAACAGATCTAAAGATTCTTTTCTCACTCAAAATTGTTACCACTACCCAGATGTGCTGCTAGGGCTTTTGTTTACAAACGTAAGCCTACTGATCTGTCCTACGAGTCCTAGTTTGCTCGCTGCCATAGTTAGTGTGGACGTTGCTCCAACTCTTTCTATAATGTTAATGACTCCATCATCATATCCATCATGATGGCAGGAGAAGCATTCATTTTGAAGCCACAAGAAAGCAACACTAGGCAAAAGCAATCGACTTAAATTGACCGACCACTCAAATGTTAGACCCTCCCACTGCCATTGATGGGTGAAGTTGACAGATTAATTTATTTCACCGTGCACAACAACAGTTTTTACATTACATTACAATAGAGGCATTTAGGCTAATTTAGTCTTTCTTCTCAATAATCTTAAATCTTTTCAGTGCCTTCTGAATTATTCATTAACGTAGATGCTTTTAAAGTATCATGCATGTCGGCTTGGTGTTTCAACAAGGGACTGCTGAAGTCAACTTGTTCAGGTTAGCTTAAAACCAAATTCCTATCTTATTAGTCCATTTGATATTATTTCAGTATACCTACTGTTTTAACCAGAACAACAAATAAAAAATAAATAAAAATAAATAAAGGTTTTGTTGCATTTATAGGACGGACACAATCGAAAAGAGTGAAAAGAATCTAAGGATGTTGTCTACTAAGTCAAACATGTCAGTTGCAGAGCTGAGAGCAGCCATGAAGTCCATCTTTGCCAATGGAATCACAGAGGAACTGGTCATCAGATTTGCAGTGTCTGCAGCAGTTGGAGTTGCCATGACTCTTGAGTTCTTTCTAAGTGCCATACCAGTTGTTGGTACCTTAATGGCTGGAGGTCTCTCCTTTGCCACCACACACATTCTCCTGAACAAGGGACTGCAGGAGATGGCTGAAGCTGCAGAGAGAATGCTGAAGGCAGCTGGTTTAGCTTAAAATGAAGGACACAACAATACTATCAACAATGTTAATTGTTGATTTTAAACATACAATCCCATTGTACGTAATCATAATAACAGAAACTGTAATCTGTCATTTACTACTCTAAAAACAAGAATCATGATTTTATTTTAAGGAATCAGAAAACATATAAAGAATTAGTTGTGTAATCATGCCAAAATCCCATGATTCTTTAAAGCAAAGTCTGGGTATATAGGTTCTGTTGTTTTGTCCGATTGTGCTATTTTAATAAATCTAATAGTAGACTTAAAACTTTGATGACAAAACTAAAAAAACCTAAATGAGGCATAATTTAAATGTATTAAATGCAATATATTTGAGAAAACCTAGACTTAAATCAGAATAAATATTACAATGACTAGGGTTTTCATTGCAGTTCTGGATTTTTTTTTCAAACTTAGTATAGGTTCAGGGTTTTGTGTTTGAAACAATTAATGTTATTCATAAGCCATGTACATAAACATCCAATACAAATATATGGAACTATTAGAAGTAACAATAAATGCAAATGTAAAGCAAAGCAAATGTACTTAAGATAAAACAATAGGTAGGCCTACTTAAGAGAGAAGGTAATACTGTATATAAGCTCTGCTTTGCCCAGAAGAACACTTGGAGAAGTGCTCAAACCTTTCTGGGTTGTTTAAAGTCATGTAGTGGCTCTCTTTGTTTGACTTATTTCCTCCTCATCATCATGATCATCACCATCATCATCATCATCGCACACCGCTCTACTACTAATGAGGTATGTTGAGTGTTATCTTCCTCAAAACCATGCCTCCCTCTGCTACATACCTTTTTTCCCCTCAAAGCACTGCTATCACCAACATAAAGGTCTGATTAATTACACAGAAACAGCACCAACACAGAAAGTAACATGTTGGTCACACTGCAACATATTTGAATATATATTTTCCTTTTTTTTAATTACATTTTGTTTTATATTCTGTCTTCACTTAGCGTATATTTTTTTGAAAAATCACAACCTGAGGTCGAGCACTATTTGACCTCATTACTGAATACTAAAAGAAGGCTCTACCTGTAGTCTGTGTGTTTATATTTATATTTTAACTCCGAAGTACATCACGTTTAGAAATTGGTAACTAATCACAAGAGAGAGTAGTCGTTATTCACAGGGATTCCGCAGAGTGGGGCCCTCGTATAGACCTGTAAGGACCAAGAAACAAAGTAGAAATGGAGTGGAGAAAACTTATCATTTAGAATAACTTTGTTGGTGTGTTAAGGTTCTTCACAAAGAGCCAAAGGTTTGCTGTGCAGACGGCTGAAGCTCTGAGACAAAGACAGTGGTTCATGTTTGTTCACTCTCTTTTAACCCGTATTTCAAACGGCTCCATCTCACAGTACGAGTATTGTGAGGACCTCTAGGCCCCATGCGTATACATGTTCATCCATACCCCTGTAAACCCAGGATTATCTTTAGCCACATTTAGTGACATCACCCACAGACCACCTCCCCCAATCCCCTCCCCCCCTTAAATTATTAAACAGTTTTAGTCATCATCATCATCATCTTCATCCGCTTTGTCCGGGGTCGGGTCACGGAGGTAGCAGTTCCAGCAGGGCATCCCAAACTTCCCTTTCCCAGGCCACATTAACCAGCTCTGACTGGGGGATTCCAAGGCGTTCCCAGGCCAGTGTGGAGATATAATCCCTCCACCTGGTCCTAGGTCTGCCCGCGGCCTCCGCCCAGCTGGACGTGCCTGGAACACCTCCCTAGGGAGGCGGCCAGGTGGCATCCTTACTAGATGCCCGAACCACCTCAACTGGCTCCTTTCTACGCAAAGAAGCAGCGGCTCTACTCCGAGTCCCTCACGAATGGCTGAACTTCTCACCCTATCCCTAAGGGAGATGCCAGCCACCCTCCGGGGGAAACTCATTTCCGCCGCTTAAATCCGCGATCTCGTTCTTTCGGTCATGACCCACCCTTCATGACCATAGGTGAGAGTAGGAATGAAGATAGACCGGTAGATTGAGAGCTTTGCCTTCTGGCTCAGCTCTCTCTTCGTCACAACGGTGCGATAAAGCGACTGCAACACCGGACCCGCTGCTCCAATTCTCCGGCCCATCTCTCGTTTCATTTTCCCCTCACCCGAGAACAAGACCCGAGATACTTGAACTCCTTCACTTCGGGTAAAGACTCATTCCCTACTTGGAGTAGACAATCCATCGGTTTCCTGCTGAGAACCATGGCCTCAGATTTGGAGGTGCTGATCCTCATCCCAGCCGCTTCACACTCGGCTGCGAACCGATCCAATGAGTGCTGCAGGTCACTGCACATCAGGACCACATCATCTGCAAAAAGCAGTGATGCAATCCTCTGCCCACCAACCCGCAGCCCCCCTCCCCCGCGGCTACGCCGTGAGATCCTGTCCATGAATACCACAAACAGGATAGGTGACAAAGCGCAGCCTTGGAGGAGGCCAACCCTCACCGGAAACGAGTCCGACTTACTGCCCAAGACCCGGACACAGCTCTCGCTTTGGGAGTACAGAGATTGGATGGCCCTGAGTAGAGACCCCCTCACCCCATACTCTCGCAGCACCTTCCACAGTATCTCCCGGGGATCCCAATCATACGCCTTCTCCAAATCCACAAAACACGTGTAGACCGGATTGGCATACTCCCAGGCCCCCTCAAAGATCCTCGCGAGGGTAAAAAGCTGGTCCGTTGTTCCACGACCAGGAACAGGAGTTCCTCAAAGTGTTCCTTCCACCTCCCAATCACCTTGTCAGTTGAGGTCAACAACGTCCCATCCTTACTGTATACAGCTTGGATGGTTCCCTGCTTTCCCCTCCTGAGGTGTCGGATAGTCTTCCAGAACCGCTTTGGTGCCAGCCGAAAGTCCTTCTCCATGGTTTCTCCGAACTCCTCCCACACCCGCTGCTTTGCTTCTGCCACGGCCGAGGCTGCAGTCCTTCGGGCCTGTCGGTACCTTGCAACTGCCTCTGGAGTCGCCCGGGATAGCATGTCCCGGAAGGCCTCCTTCTTCAATCGGACGGCTCCCCTGACCACCGGTGTCCACCAGGATGTTCGAGGTTTACCGCCCCTTGAGACACCTAAGACCTTGAGACCACAACTCTCAGACACAGCTTTAGCAATGGAGGCTTTGAACATCGCCCACTCCGGTTCAATGCCCCCAGCCTCCACAGGGATGCCAGAGAAGCCCCGCCGGAGGTGTGAGTTGAAGGCCTCCCGGACCGGGGACTCCTCCAGACATTCCCAGTTCACCCGCACTACACGCTTGGGCTTACCAGGTCTGTCCAGAGGCTTCCTCCGCCACCTGACCCAACTCACCACCAGATGGTGATCGGTTGACAGCTCTGCCCCCCTCTTCACCCGAGTGTCCAAAACATATGTCCACAGGTCCGATGATACGATAACAAAATCGATCGTCGACCTTCTGCCTAGGGTGCTCTGGTACCAGGTACACTTATGAGCATCCTTATGTTCGAACATGGTGTTTGTTATGGCCATTCCATGACTAGCACAGAAGTCCAATAACAAGCCACCACTCGGGTTCAGATCGGGGAGGCCGTTCCTCCCAATCACGCCTCTCCAAGAGTCTCCATCATTGCCCACATGTGAGTTGAAGTCCCCCAGCAAGACTACAGAGTCCCCCTCAGGAGCCCCATACAAGGCTCCATCCAGGGTCTCCAAAAAGGCCGAATACTCCGAACTGCTGTTCGGTGCATAGGCACAGACAACAGTCAGAGTTTTCCCCCCCATGACCCGCAGGCGTAGGGACGTGACCCTCTCGTCCACTGGGGTGAACTCCAACATAGAGGCACTTAGCCGGGAACTTGTGAGTATCCCCACACCAGCCTTGCGCCTCTCACCCTGGGGAGCTCCGGAGAAGAATAGAGTCCAACCCCTATCCAGAAGTGAGGTTCCAGAGCCGAGGCTGTGCGTAGAGGTAAGCCCCACCAGATCCAGCTGGTAGCGCTCCACCTCCCGCACAAGCTCCGGCTCCTTCCCTCCCAGAGAGGTGACGTTCCACGTCCCCAAAGCCAGCCTCTGCCACCCGGGTCCGATCCGTCGAAAACCTCTTTCTTCACTGCCACCTTTCGGGCAGCGCACCCGACCCCCTTGGTTTTTCCCGCGGGTGGTGAGCCCACGGGACGGAGAAGAAGAGATGTTGGTGTTGTCCACGTTACTTTTTCGGGCTATGCCCGGCCGGGCTCCGTGGCAGGCCCGGCCACCAGGCGCTCGCTGACGGGTCCTCCTCCTGGGCCTGGCTCCAGAAGGGGACCCCGGGCTTCCTCCGGGCCGGGTATCATCCTCTCTTGTAGTTCTATTCATGAGGGTTTTTGAACCATTCTTTGTCCGGCCCCGGTCATTAAGTCAGTCTTTTTAAAAGGGATAGTTAGACTTTTTAGGAAAGAGGACACCTTTAACCTGTCACTGGCACAAACAGCAGTCCAGGACGTACTTCAAACCCACCTCCATCTTAGCAGTGCTGAAACCCACCACTGCAGTGTGCCTGAATGTCTTCCGCCCTGTTTCACTCACCCCCACTATCATGAAATGCTTTGAGAGGCTGGTCCTGGCACATCTCTAAACCTGTCTACCACCAACACTGGACCCCCAACAATTTGCCTACCGCCAAAACAGGTGCACAGAGGACGCTGTTGCCACGGCGCTACACTCTGCCCCCTCCCACCTGGACAATAGGAACACATACGTGAAAATGCTGTTCATCGACTTCAGTTCAGCATTCAACACCATCATCCCCGCCAAGCTAATTACCAAACTCAGTGACTTTGGCACCTCTGCAAGTGGATACTGGACTTCCTTACCAACAAACCCCAGTATGTAAGGTTAGACGACCACACCTCCTCAACACTCACGCTGAGCACCGCTCCTCATTAACAACAACAATGAGTCGACCCACAGGGAGGAGGTCCAGCACCTGGCGGCATGTTGCACCAACAAAAACCTGGTCCTCAACACCAAGAAGACCAAGGAACTCATTGTGGACTTCAGAAGGGCCAAAGGTGACACACACACACACACACACACACACACACACACATCAACGGGACTGAGGTTGAACTTGTCCCCAGCTTCAAGTTTCTGGGTGTCCACATCTCCGAGGACCTCTCGGACCCTCAACATTTCCAACCTCATCAAGAAGGCTCACCAGCGTCTCTTCTTCCTGAGGAGACTGAAGAAAGTCTATCTGTCTCCTCAGATTCTGGTGAACTTCTACCACTGCACCATCAAGAGCATCCTGACCAGCTGTATTACCGTACGGTGTGACAGCAACCCTGTCTCCGGCCGGAAGGCACTGCAGAGGGTGGTGAAAACTGCCCAACACATCACCGGTACCCCACTCCCACCCACTGACGCTGTCCAGCACATGCGGTGTCTGCAGAGAGTGTGAAGCATCACCAAGGACACCTTTCAACCCTGGCCACAGTCTGTTTGACCTCCTGTCCTCTGGGGGGCGCTACACACCACAAGCAGGCTCAGGGACACCTCACACCTTGGCCACAGTCTGTTTGTCCTCCTGTCCTCTGGGGGGCGCTACACAGGACAAGCAGGCTCAGGGACACCTCTCAACTGGCCACAGTCTGTTTGACCTCCTATCCACTGGGGGGCGCTACACATGACAAGCAGGCTCAGGGACACCTCACACCCTGGCCACAGTCTGTTTGTCCTCCTGTCCACTGGGGGGCGCTACACATGACAAGCAGGCTCAGGGACACCTCTCACCCTGGCCACAGTCTGTTTGACCTCCTACCGTCTGAGAGGCGGCTCAGGAATCTCCGTTCCAGGACCAGCGGACACAGACACAGCTTCTTCCTCGCGGCTGTCACTTTGTTGAACTCTGTCTCTACACCCCAGTGACACAACCCTCCACCACCTTGGATACCCCCCCCCCCTCGCCACTACTATTAACCCACTACATGCACTCCAGTGACCCTCCAATCCCCAAGAAACTGACCAACTCCAGTTCTATGCCAGTGCCTCAGTCAGGGCACTGTCGAGAGCATTTGCCATAACATGTTTTTATGGTGACTTGATTGCGACAGGATGTGATGATTTCCTGAGTTTGGATGTGTTGTGGTATCTTGGTTAAAATGAAACACAAAACCAGCCACTCCTCCAGTCTCTCACAAGCAGTATAAATACTTCAGTTGCAGTTATACTTTTGGTTCTAAGATATTTTCATGCTTTATAGCGTTGGAGACATTTCACTTCCAGAGAGTATAGGGTAAGTTTACAACATGAATCTAAGTCCCACAGAAAGCCAGAATTGATTGATTAACAGAAATAGTTAACACAATATTGATCAAGTTCCGAAATGTCTCTACAATAATGCAAAAATCTGAATTAAGATTCACATAATTTACCGTTTCAAAATAAAACAATTTTCACTATTTATATTCACTAATAATATTGTTATTAATAAGAATAATTTTCATTCTAGACCTAAGGACCAAATACTTCACTGTTATTCATAACGGGAAATTAGTTTGGCAATGTTAACTGGACATAAACCTTTTATTGGTTTAAAAATATGTATGAATAAACTGTGAACAGCATATCATATATTCTATTTTCCCAGGTTCAGGGATCAACATGGGAAGCAGTAATAGCACCACTGCTGATTACAGCCAACTAGCTGAACTTAAAAACAAGAATGTAAGAATCAACATTGCTATTACAGGAGAGGCTGGCTCTGGAAAGTCTGCCTTTATCAATGCACTGAGGGGTTTGAGTGAAAATGATGATGGAGCAGCTGAAACAGGAGTGACTGAGACCACCATGCAACCCACCAGATACTCTCATCCCTCCATGTCCAACGTTTACCTCTGGGACCTGCCTGGTATGGCAACACCAAACTTCCAAGTAAATACGTATATAAAAAATGTCATGTTAGATACCTATGACTTCTTCATCATCATTGCATCGGAGAGATTCAAAGTAAACCACCTCAAGCTGGTTACAGAGATCAAGAAAATGAAGAAACAGTTTTACTTTGTTCGATCAAAAATAGACAACGATGCCAAAACAGAGAGGTTATGGGGAGATTTCAACGAGGAGCAGATGTTGACCGAAATCAGAGAGGAGTGTGAAAAAAATCTGAAGGATGTTGGAAATCCCAAAGTGTTTCTTGTGTCCTCGTTTGAACCGGAGAAGTATGAATTCCAAAAGCTGGTCAACGCTCTGATGGAGGACTTCGATAAAAGGTACAAAAGGCAATTGCTCACTGCGAATTCTACACACAATATCATGTTTTAATCCATATTAGAATGTTCCGGTAATACATCTGAATGAAAAGTAAACTATTTAATCTGAAATTGAAAACATTACTGCAGTTGAAGCCATATTCTGAATTGCATGTGTGAAATTAAGTGCTGCAAATACTAGAAAAAAAAGGATTTGATCAATGTGCCAGGTTGTCTAGTCCAGTTTGAGGAAAGGAAATTTTGTAATAGGGTGGGGCAGAAGCAGATTAGAAACTTGTCAGTGGCACTATACTTTATATGGGCAGAGTTTCTATGCTACCCAAATAAATTACCATGTTTTCTCTAAATACACAGAAAAAGGAAGGATAATAGATGTAAATCTCTGTGTAAGAAGGAACTGTTTCTTTTGACGCTGCTTACCACAGACAGGAAATGTTGACAAGCTAGAAACAGGAACGAAAGGCTTTGCTGATCTGTTGACCAAATAGGGTAAAAACTCATGTATAGAGGCTGTTGCTGGGGAGAAATGCAGCAAGACAGTCTTTTGAGAAAGTATTTTTAGAATTGTCTGAGGTTCAAAGGAGGGGCTATGGGGATAGAATACCTTTAAATATCGAAAGTTCAAAGCTCTTGTGGGCGCAGTCTTACAGGACCACTTTGAGCTAACCTTACGTTAAGTGGAGTTACTGGTGACCAAAGCCCCACCCGTTCGTGGGACACACCTCTTTTCCAACAAGAAAGTCTCAAGCAAGAGCCTATCTCTCACCTCGATTGGCGCAAACAATCTTGAGACGGACTATCCGACTGGAGCTTCTCTCCTGATCTCGATTAGCGCACACAATCTTGAGACTGGATGAGGCATCTTAAATGCTCAATTCTTGGTGCATACTTTACTAGATAATGCATCTTAAATGCCGTTGTTCCATTTAGCTCATAGGAGAGAGCATGTACATGAGGATGTTGTAACCTGTTTTAAAAACCCTTTTCTGAGAAATAAAATACCGGACTCTGAGACTCTGACTATAAGATAGTTTGGCCTCCTCCTGGGCTCTGATAATTCTCGGGTTTAACAGGCCTTAACTACAAAAGTAGTTCAATTAACTTATAGATTCCAAATTATCCATTTGCTTTGTTCTTTCCTGAATGTTGTTCTAAATTCTATGAATTTAAGAATTGAACTCTGTAAATGTTAAGTGACTGTGCTGTGTGTTCTCAGGGGTGCCACATCAGCAAGCCGCCATTCTGCTCAAACTGCAGAGGACTTCAATGGTCTCACTGCTGAAGAAGCTATTGCTTTGGCTGAAGAAAACCTTAAGTATTTGAACGCAGTCATAATCAACATAGCCATTACAGGTGAGGCAGGTAGTGGAAAATCATCCTTTATTAATGCCTGGAGGGGCTTATGTATTAATGATGGGGAGGCAGCCAAAGCAGGAGTGACTGAGACCACCATGGAACCCACCAGATACTCTCATCCATCCATGTCCAATGTTTACCTCTGGGACCTGCCTGGGATTGGAACACCAAACTTCAATCCCGAGAAATATTTAAAAGCTGTCCGGTTTGAAACATATGACTTCTTCATAATCATATCATCAGAGAGATTTAAACAAAACGACATCCTCCTGGCAAAAAATATCAAGAAAATAAAGAAACGATTTTACTTTGTCCGTTCAAAGATGGATAACGACGTAGCCGCTGAGAGTCGTAAAAGGGACTTCAACGAGCAGCAGATGTTGACCACAATCAGAGAGGACTGTGAGAAGAACCTGAAGGAGGTTGGAGATCCCAAAGTGTTCCTTGTGTCATCATTTGAACTGGAAAAGTTTGACTTCCAGAAGCTGGTTAACACTCTAGTAGAGGACCTGGATGAAGACATGGGTTCCACCCTCATTCAGTCTCTGCCTGTGTGCTCTTTGGAGATGATTGAGAAGAAAAGGAAAAGGTTCACAAGAGTCATTTTGTTGTTATGTTTCGCCTCTGCTGGTGTAGCCATGGTCCCTGTTCCTGGTCTGTCTGTAGCTGCTGACATTGGCATCATGGTGTCTTTCCTCACAAGCTGCTATCATAGCTTTGGTCTGAGTGAAAAGAATCTAAGGATGTTGTCTACTAAGTCAAACATGTCAGTTGAAGAGCTGAGAGCAGCAATGAAGTCCATCTTTGCCAATGGAATCACAGAGGAACTGGTCATCAGATTTGCCGGGTCTGCAGCAGTTGGAGCTGCCATGACTCTCGAGTTCTTTTTAAGTATCATACCAGTTATTGGTACCTTAATGGCTGGAGGTCTCTCTTTTGCCACCACACACATTCTCCTGAACAAGGGACTGAAGGAGATGGCTGAAGCTGCAGAGAGAATGCTGAAGGCAGCTGGTTTAGCTTAACATGAAGGACACAACAATACCATTGACAATGTTAAATGTTGATTTTAAACATACAATCCAAGAAACTGTAACCTGTCATTTAGTAATCCAAAAACAAGAATCGTGATTTTATTTTAAGGAATAAGACAACATATAAAGAATTAGTTGTGCAATCATGCCAAAATCCCAGGATTCTTTAAAGCAAAATCTGGGGATATAGGTTTTGTTTTGTCCGATTTAGCTCTTTAATCTAATAGCTGTCTGTTTATTTTTTGTTCTTTCCCAAACCTTAACAAAGCATTATTGAAATATATTTTTGTGCGACAGCAAAAGGAACGATAATAGATGTAAATCTCTGTGTAAGAAGGAAATGTTTCTGCTGACACTGCTGACCACAGGCAGGAAAAGTTGTCAAGCTAGAAACAGGAGAGAAAGGCTTTGTTGATCTGTTAAAGGGGTCCTATTATGCAAATTCTCAGGTTCATACCTTTATTTAGGAGTTCTTCTAGAATAGGTTTACGCGTTTTGATGTTCAAGAAAAAAAAAATTCCACACTGCCTGGATCTGCAGCACCTCTACTCACCCTCTTACTGAAACGCTCCATTTTAGCTCCTTTCTCTTTCAGGCCCCCCATCCCGACCAGCCCAGTCTGCTCTAATTGGTCAGCTGGCCAAACAAGGGAATTTGCCTTCGCGCTTACCAAAATAGCGTTTTCTCGACATGGCGAAACCACCCGGCCTCCGCTCTGACTGGCTCTGGTTGAGGGCGTGCCAAACATTTAAAAAATGTGTGACTTAGTGACGTAGATAAGTTACGAAAGAAATCGCCGGACTACAAACGAGGCGTTTCAGGCAGTTCAGGAGCAGCATTTTCTGTGAGAGAGAGTAGCTCACCTTGGCGTGAACTCTGGGCTTTGTAACTTTTCAGACCATTTACATGCACAAAAAGCTATATAACATACTAAACGAAAGGGAAAAACCCCAAAATCATAATAGGACCCCTACCAAATATGGTAAAAAAAAAGCATGTATAGGAGGCTGTTGCTGGCCAGAAATGCAGCAAGACAGTCTTTTGAGAGAGTATTTTTCTGAATTGTCTGAGGTTCAAAGGAGGGGCCATGGGGTTAGAATACCTTTAAATATCTAAATTTCAAAGCTCTCGTGGGTGGACGAGACCAGGACCACTTTGAGCTAATCTTACGTTAAGCGGACTTACTGATGACCAAAGCCCCACCCGTTCACTGGACACACCTCTTATCCCACAAGAAAGTCTCAAACAAGAGCTTATCTCTCATCTCGATTGGCGCAAACAATCTTGAGACGGACTATCCGACTGGAGCCTTTCTCCTGATCATGATTAGCGCACACAATCTTGAGACTGGATAAGGAATCTTAAATGCTCAATACTTGGCACTTATTTTACTGGATAACACAACTTAAATACTCAATACATGGTGTTTACTTGAACTCTTTGACAAGTTTGTTAATGTTCTGTGAGTTTGGCTTATTGTTGCTTTATCTGCCTAGCATATTACTGCTTTTGCTGCTATTTTGACTTTACATTTTCAAGTATTCGGTTGTTCCTTTTAGCATATAATTTCACTGTGCTATAGAATATGTTAATATACGCTAATTGTATATTACTGCACTGTGCTATTGCTATTTTGTCATACGCATATTCATGTCCCATTGCTCTAATTTATCTTCCTTAAAAAAGCAGGCTCATGTCCATATTGTGGCCTGATGCCATCCATGTAACTGTTGCTCCATTTAGCTTATAAGAGAGAGCATGTGCACGTGGATGTTGTAACCTGATACTCTGTGATTTGCGAATAAAACCCCTTTTTTGAGAAATAAAATACCGGCCTCTGAGAATAAGACTATAATAAGATA
The DNA here is from genome assembly GCA_026901105.3 of Galaxias olidus. Taxonomy (NCBI): domain Eukaryota; kingdom Metazoa; phylum Chordata; class Actinopteri; order Galaxiiformes; family Galaxiidae; genus Galaxias; species Galaxias olidus. The sequence continues at coordinate 63,839 of JAPMUY010000769.1, read as the reverse complement.
GTTTGGTTTCCTCCTGGGCTCTGATAATTATTGGGTTTAACAGGCCTTAACAACAAAAGTAGTTTGGTAATCTCTTAAAGACACAGCTGCCTTTGAACAGGTGCGCTTAGTCCTCTCACGCACACAGACACCCAGAGCGGCAGCCGCTCGGCAGCCTTGAACGTGCAAGCGGGGCCTCCCTCCCTCAGCTTCCTGATCGCAGGAGCCCCCCTTCTTCTGCTGCTGCAACAAAACGTCAATAGGAGAAGGTAAGTGAAAGAGATTGTGCTAGACATTGTCTGGGCTTTTGAAAACAGTTAACGACACATTAAGCAACGGGGGAGATAACTTCGAGAAGCGATTCGTAGGGCTGCTCACAGTGCTCCCTCTCCCTCCAGGTGTTTGTCTTTGAACACGGGTGTAAGAGAAACCCAAAGGTCCTCTCCCTCTGGTGGGAAAACGGTACAAAAGTTGGGGTAGGATAGGGGGAATGGAACTACTGAGTATCTACACAGGCAAGAAAACAGAGATCAAGCACATTCGAAAGGGGCCTACATGCCTGTAGCTGGGGCGCCTCGCAGAGAAGGAGGAATAGGCACGGAGTGGGTAACGAGGGAGTTCTCCTTTCCGACCAGGGACACATAAGGGCCGTAGAGAACCCACGAGGCAACCTTCCATATCGGTTCACGGCTGCATCAGGTCCCGTTCCCGGGGGGATGGAAATAAACGGGGCATAGGTGAAATCCTGAGGGACGAGAAGCTTCCCTCGTATTGGGAAAGTTTAATTTCTGCATTCTCTTTGGTTCGTGCAACACTTGGGAAAGGGACAACTTGTGTTTTCCTCGCAACTTGACATTTTGAACCAACACCCTGTCACCCACCTCCAAAGTAGAATCAGTGACCCTTCTGTCCACCCTGTCACCCACCTCTAAAGTAGAATCAGTGATCCTTTCTGTCCACCCTGTCACCCACCTCCAAAGTAGAATCAGTGACCCTTCTGTCCACCCTGTCACCCACCTCCAAAGTAGAATCAGTGACCCTTCTGTCCACCCTGTCACCCACCTCCAAAGTAGAATCAGTGACCCTTCTGTCCACCCTGTCACCCACCTCCAAAGTAGAATCAGTGACCCTTCTGTCCACCCTGTCAACCACCTCCAAAGTAGAATCAGTGACCCTTCTGTCCAACCTGGCTTTGTTACGGTCAGCGTTCTTCTGAGCATTAGAGGTTGCAATCTTGTAACTTTCTTCCAGGCAACTTTTCAGGTCAGCAACATACTGGGAGTGGGACTTCTTAGGTGCTGACAGGCAGGACAAATACAAACACTAATTGGTATGGGGAAAACCATGTGACCTCATTTTTGGTGCAGCTGTATGAATGCACTATTTTTTTTTCTTCTGTTGGCTGCAGTGTGTCTACCATTTGCAAGAGAGTATGGTTAAACCTTTCCACTGGGTTTCTCCTTGCATGGTAAGGAGTAGTTCCCCCTTTTTTTGCCAGCCAAGTCAAACAAAACACTTTGATTGTTTTAGATTCGAAACCAAGATCCCGATCACTGTGTACACAATAACAGCCACTCCTCCAGTTTCTCACAAGCAGTATAAATACTTCAGTTGCAGTTATACTTTTGGTTCTAAGATATTTTCCTGCTTTATAGTGTTGGAGACATCCACTTCCGGAGAGTATAGAGTAAGTTTACAACATTAATCTAATTCCCACAGAAAGCCAGAATTGATTGATTAACAAAATTAGTAAACGCAATATTGATCAAGTTCTGAAATGTCTCTACAATAATGCAAAATTCTGAATTAAGATTCACATAATTTACCGTTTCAAAATAAAAAACAATCACAGTTTATATTCACTAATAATATTGTTATTAATAATAATAAGTTTCATTCTAGACCTAAGGACCTAATACTTTACTGTTATTCATAACGGGAAATTAGTTTGGCAATGTTAACTGGACATAAACCTTTTATTGGTTTAAAAATATGTATGAATAAACTGTGAACAGCATATCATATATTCTATTTTCCCAGGTTCAGGGATCAACATGGGAAACAGTGCTAGCACCACCACTGCTGATTACAGCCAACTAGCTGAACTTAAAAAAAAGAATGTAAGAATCAACATTGCTATTACAGGAGAGTCTGGCTCTGGAAAGTCTGCCTTTATCAATGCACTGAGGGGTTTGAGTGAAAATGATGATGGAGCAGCTAAAACAGGAGTGACTGAGACCACCATGCAACCCACCAGATACTCTCATCCCTCCATGTCCAACGTTTACCTCTGGGACCTGCCTGGTATGGCAACACCAAACTTCCAAGTAAATAAGTATTTAAAAAATGTCAAGTTAGATACCTATGACTTCTTCATCATCATTGCATCAGAGAGATTCAAAATAAACCACCTCAAGCTGGCTACAGAGATCAAGAAAATGAAGAAACAGTTTTACTTTGTGCGATCAAAAATAGACAACGATGCTAAAACAGAGAGGTTGTGGGGAGATTTCAACGAGCAGCAGATGTTGACCGAAATCAGAGAGGAGTGTGAAAAAAATCTGAAGGTTGTTGGAAATCCCAAAGTGTTTCTTGTGTCCTCGTTTGAACCGGAGAAGTATGAATTCCACAAGCTGGTCAACGCTCTGATGGAGGACTTCGACAAAAGGTACAAAATGCAATTGCTCACTGCAAATTCTACACACAATATCATGTTTTATTCCATATTAGAATGTTCCGGTAATACATCTGAACAAAAAGTAAACTATTTTATCTGAAATTGAAAACATTACTGCAGTTGAAGCCATATTCTGAATTGCATGTGTGAAATTAAGTGCTGCAAATACTAGAAAAAAAAAGATTTGATCAATGTGCCAGGTTGTCTAGGCCAGTTTGAGGAAAGGAAATTTTGTAATAGGGTGGGGCAGAAGCAGATTAGAAACTTGTCAGTGGCACTATACTTTATATGGGCAGAGTTTCTATGCTACCCAAATAAATTACCATGTTTTCAGGAAATGTTGATAAGCTAGAAACAGGAACGAAAGGCTTTGCTGATCTGTTAACCAAATAGGGTAAAAACCCATGTATAGAGGCTGTTGCTGGGGAGAAATGCAGCAAGACAGTCTTTTGAGAAAGTATTTTTAGAAGTGTCTGAGGTTCAAAGGAGGGGCTATGGGGATAGAATACCTTTAAATATCGAAAGTTCAAAGCTCTTGTGGGCGCAGTCTTACAGGACCACTTTGAGCTAACCTTACGTTAAGTGGAGTTACTGGTGACCAAAGCCCCACCCGTCCGTGGGACACACCTCTTTTCCAACAAGAAAGTCTCAAGCAAGAGCCTATCTCTCACCTCGATTGGCGCAAACAATCTTGAGACGGACTATCCGACTGGAGCCTCTCTCCTGATCTCGATTAGCGCACATAATCTTGAGACTGGATGAGGCATCTTAAATCCTCAATTCTTGGTGCATACTTTACTAGATAATGCATCTTGAATGCCGTTGTTCCATTTAGCTCATAGGAGAGAGCATGTGCATGAGGATGTTGTAACCTGTTTTAAAAACCCTTTTCTGAGAAATAAAATACCGGACTCTGAGACTCTGACTAGAAGATAGTTTGGCCTCCTCCTGGGCTCTGATAATTCTCGGGTTTAACAGGCCTTAACTACAAAAGTAGTTCAATTAACTTATAGATTCCAAATTATCCATATGCTTTGTTCTTTCCTGAATGTTGTTCTAACTTCTATGAATTTTAGAATTGAACTCTGTAAATGTTAAGTGACTGTGCTGTGTGTTCTCAGGGGTGCCACATCAGAAAGATGCCGTGCTGCTCAAACTGCAGAGGACTTCAATGATCTCACTGCTGAAGAATCTATTGCATTGGCTGAAGAAAACCTTAAGTATTTGAACGCAGTCATAATCAACATAGCCATTACAGGGGAGACAGGTAGTGGAAAATCATCCTTTATTAATGCCTGGAGGGGCTTGTGTATTAATGATGGGGAGGCAGCCAAAGCAGGAGTGACTGAGACCACCATGAAACCCACCAGATACTCTCATCCATCCATGTCCAATGTTTACCTCTGGGACCTGCCTGGGATTGGAACACCAAACTTCAATCCCGAGAAATATTTAAAAGCTGTCCGGTTTGAAACATATGACTTCTTCATAATCATATCATCAGAGAGATTTAAACAAAACGACATCCTACTGGCAAAAAATATCAAGAAAATAAAGAAACGATTTTACTTTGTCCGTTCAAAGATGGATAACGACGTAGCCGCTGAGAGTCGTAAAAGGGACTTCAACGAGCAGCAGATGTTGACCACAATCAGAGAGGACTGTGAGAAGAACCTGAAGGAGGTTGGAGATCCCAAAGTGTTCCTTGTGTCATCATTTGAACTGGAAAGGTTTGACTTCCAGAAGCTGGTTAACACTCTAGTAGAGGACCTGGATGAAGACATGGGTTCCACCCTCATTCAGTCTCTGCCTGTGTGCTCTTTGGAGATGATTGAGAAGAAAAGGAAAAGGTTCACAAGAGTCATTTTGTTGTTATGTTTCACCTCTGCTGGTGTAGCCATGGCCCCTGTTCCTGGTCTGTCTGTAGCTGCTGACATTGGCATCATGGTGTCTTTCCTCACAAGCTGCTATCATAGCTTTGGTCTGAGTGAAAAGAATCTAAGGATGTTGTCTACTAAGTCAAACATGTCAGTTGAAGAGCTGAGAGCAGCCATGAAGTCCATCTTTGCCAATGGAATCACAGAGGAACTGGTCATCAGATTTGCCGGGTCTGCAGCAGTTGGAGTTGCCATGACTCTCGAGTTCTTTCTAAGTATCATACCAGTCATTGGTACCTTAATGGCTGGAGGTCTCTCTTTTGCCACCACACACATTCTCCTGAACAAGGGACTGCAGGAGATGGCTGAAGCTGCAGAGAGAATGCTGAAGGCAGCTGGTTTAGCTTAACATGAAGGACACAACAATACCATTGACAATGTGAAATGTTGATTTTAAACATACAATCCAAGAAACTGTAACCTGTCATTTAGTAATCTAAAAACAAGAATCGTGATTTTCTTTAAAGGAATCAGACAACATATAAAGAATTAGTTGTGCAATCATGCCAAAATCCCAGGATTCTTTAAAAGCAAAATCTGGGGATATAGGTTTTGTTTTGTCCGATTTAGCTCTTTAATCTAATAACTGTCTGTTTATTTTAGTTCTTTCCCAAACCTTAACAAAGCATTATTGAAATATATTTTTGTGCGACAGCAAAAGGAACGATAATAGATGTAAATCTCTGTGTAAGAAGGAAATGTTTCTGCTGACACTGCTGACCACAGGCAGGAAAAGTTGTCAAGCTAGAAACAGGAGATAAAGGCTTTGTTGATCTGTTAAAGGGGTCCTATTATGCAAATTCTCAGGTTCATACCTTTATTTAGGAGTTCTTCTAGAATAGGTTTACGCGTTTTGATGTTCAAGAAAAAAAAAATTCCACACTGCCTGGATCTGCAGCACCTCTACTCACCCTCTTACTGAAACGCTCCATTTTAGCTCCTTTCTCTTTCAGGCCCCCCATCCCGACCAGCCCAGTCTGCTCTAATTGGTCAGCTGGCCAAACAAGGGAATTTGCCTTCGCGCTTACCAAAATAGCGTTTTCTCGACATGGCGAAACCACCCGGCCTCCGCTCTGACTGGCTCTGGTTGAGGGCGTGCCAAACATTTAAAAAATGTGTGACTTAGTGACGTAGATAAGTTACGAAAGAAATTGCCGGACTACAAACGAGGCGTTTCAGGCAGTTCAGGAGCAGCATTTTCTGTGAGAGAGAGTAGCTCACCTTGGCGTGAACTCTGGGCTTTGTAACTTTTCAGACCATTTACATGCACAAAAAGCTATATAACATACTAAACGAAAGGGAAAACCCCCAAAATCATAATAGGACCCCTACCAAATATGGTAAAAAAAAAAGCATGTATAGGAGGCTGTTGCTGGCCAGAAATGCAGCAAGACAGTCTTTTGAGAGAGTATTTTTCTGAATTGTCTGAGGTTCAAAGGAGGGGCCATGGGGTTAGAATACCTTTAAATATCTAAATTTCAAAGCTCTCGTGGGTGGACGAGACCAGGACCACTTTGAGCTAATCTTACGTTAAGCGGACTTACTGATGACCAAAGCCCCACCCGTTCACTGGACACACCTCTTATCCAACAAGAAAGTCTCTAACGAGAGCTTATCTCTCATCTCGATTGGCGCAAACAATCTTGAGACGGACTAGCCGACTGGAGCCTTTCCCCTGATCTCGATTAGCGCACACAATCTTGAGACTGGATAAGGAATCTTAAATGCTCAATACTTGGTACTTATTTTACTGGATAACATAACTTAAATACTCAATACATGGTGTTTACTTTAACTCTTTGACAAGTTTGTTAATGTTCTGTGTGTTTGGCATCAATGTTCTGTGAGTTTGGCTTATTGTTGCTTTGCTGCTGTTTATCTGCCTAGTATATTACTGCTTTTGCTGCTATTTTGATATAACATCTTCAAGTATTAGGTTGTTCATTTTAGCATATAATTTCACTGTGCTATAGAATATGTTAATATACGCTAATTGTATATTACTGCACTGTGCTATTGCTATTTTGTCATACACATATTCATGTACCATTGTTCCAATTTATCTTACTTAAAAAAGCAGGCTCACGTCGATATTGTGGCCTGATGCCATCCATGTAACCGTTGCTCCATTTAGCTTATAAGAGTGTGCATGTGCATTTAGCTTTTAAGAGAGAGCATGTTGTAACCTGATACTCTGTGAATTGCTAATAAAACCCCTTTTTTGAGAAATAAAATACCGGCCTCTGAGAATAAGACTATAATAAGATAGTTTGGTTTCCTCCTGGGCTCTGATAATTATTGGGTTTAACAGGCCTTAACTACAAAAGTAGTTTGGTAATCTCTTAAAGACACAGCTGCCTTCGAACGGATGCGCTTAGTCCTCTCACGCACACAGACACCCAGAGCGGCAGCCGCTCGGCAGCCTTGAACGTGCAAGCGGGGCCTCCCTCCCTCAGCTTCCTGATCGCAGGAGCCCCCCTTCTTCTGCTGCTGCTGCTGCTGCTGCAACAAAACGTCAACAGGAGAAGGTAAGTGAAAGAGATTGTGCTAGACATTGTCTGGGCTTTTGAAAACAGTTAACGACACATTAAGCAACGGGGGAGATAACTTCGAGAAGCGATTCGTAGGGCTGCATATAGTGCTCAGTCTCCCTCCAGGTGTTTGTCTTTGAACACTGGTGTAAGAGAAACCCAAAGGTCCTCTCCCTCTGGTGGGAAAACGGTACAAAAGTTGGGGTAGGATAGGGGGAATGGAACTACTGAGTATCTACACAGGCAAGAAAACAGAGATCAAGCACATTCGAAAGGGGCCTACATGCCTGTAGCTGGGGCGCCTCGCAGAGAAGGAGGAATAGGCACGGAGTGGGTAACGAGGGAGTTCTCCTTTCCGACCAGGGACACATAAGGGCCGTAGTGAACCCACGAGGCAACCTTCCATATCGGTTCACGGCTGCATCAGGTCCCGTTCACGGGGGGATGGAAATAAACGGGGCATAGGTGAAATCCTGAGGGACGAGAAGCTTCCCTCGTATTGGGAAAGTTTAATTTCTGCATTCTCTTTGGTTCGTGCAACACTTGGGAAAGGGACAACTTGTGTTTTCCTCGCAACTTGACATTTTGAACCAACACCCTGTCACCCACCTCCAAAGTAGAATCAGTGACCCTTCTGTCCAACCTGTCACCCACCTCCAAAGTAGAATCAGTGACCCTTCTGTCCACCCTGTCACCCACCTCCAAAGTAGAATCAGTGACCCTTCTTTCCAACCTGTCACCCACCTCCAAAGTAGAATCAGTGACCCTTCTGTCCACCCTGGCTTTGTTACGGTCAGCGTTCTTCTGAGCATTAGAGGTTGCAATCTTGTAACTTTCTTCCAGGCGACTTTTCAGGTCAGCAACATACTGGGAGTGGGACTTCTGAGAGGTGCTGACAGGCAGGCCAAATACAAGGTGGACGCCTCGGCGGTCTACCAAACACTAATTGGTATGGGGAAAAGCCTGTGACCTCATTTTTGGTGCAATTGTATGAATGCACTAGGGGTTTCACACGTCACGTACACGTCAAGTACAAGTCACGCCAATGTACTTTTTCTGTTGGCTGCAATGTGTCCAGCATTTGCAAGAGAGTATGGTTAAACCTTTCCACTGGGTTTCTCCTTGCATGGTAAGGAGTAGTTCACCCTTTTTTTCCACACAAGTCACACAACTCTTTTGTTGTTTTAGATTCGAAATCAGGACCCTGACCACTGTGTAGCCTTTCAGGAAAGTCTTAATGGACTATAAAGTTTTCCCAGAGAGTGTTGATTTGCTGTTACTTATTGTATATATAATATATATTTGGTAAAGTGATCAGTGATCAACATGTCTTTTGTGTTGGATTGATCCGGTTCCAAAGATAATAATTAATTTTATTTAGTTTTTAGTGCTTTACACACAACCGACAGCTATCAAACACAACACACAGTCTGAGTGATACCACGGCAGCGAATTTGCGCCAGATTTGCTCACCCAACATATTACATACTGCTCACAAACATAGGACACATACAGGGGAATTGGCAGTGACTGGTCAGGTCAATATTGCCTGGATGTGGATGCGGCATGTTTTTTTGATGGTGGGAGGAAACCCACATAAACACGGGGAGAACACACAGAAAGGCCCTTGACCCTTGAGGTAGGGTTTGAACCCAGGACCTTCTTGCTGTGAGGCAACAATCCTAACCACTGAGCCACCGTGCTGCTCTAGGTGAGTAAGTCCACTAGTTCAAGTGGTCTGATAAAACGTTATGTTTACAAGAGCATGAGCAGCCTTTTTTGGCATGGCTTTACAGCGCACACAACGATTACAGGTTCTTATTCTATCCTCAACGGTCTTACTCATTATAGGCTTGCAAAATTTGGTCCTTACTAAATCCAGCGTTCGTTTAGTGTACTGCTATAAACTGCCAAATTGAGGTCGAATCTGCTGCTGTTGTGTAGTGCCGAGCAGCGTAAGGTGTGGTCGCCTTCCAACAATTCTACAAGGAAAACTGTACATCTCACAGCTTAGATAATGACACCGTATGAACCGTAAGAACCAGGCGAAACATTTCCCTGTATGTCTATGAAACGTTACAACTGGAAGTGCGACCACAGCTTAGAAAACAGCAATGTATTTGAAATGAGCAACGTTACGCTAGAGTGGAGATTTGAGCATTTACAGTGGATGTCAATGGAGAGCGTGGTCTTCAAACAAATCAAGTCAAAACTCTAAATCCCACAGCTAAGATAATAACACCGTTGGACTCCTAAGAACCAGGGGAACATTTAAATGTACAAACTTGTATGTTGACTTAAAGGGGCCCTATTATGCAGATTTTCAGGTTCATACCTACTTCTACTAGACTAAGTTTACACGTGTTAATGTTCAATAAACAATAAAAAACATTCCAAACTGCCTGGGTCTGCAGCACCTCTATTCACCCTGTCTGAAACGCCCCGTTTTATCTCCTGTCTCTTTAAGGCCCCCTTCCCGACGAGCCCAGTCTGCTCTGATTGGTCAGCTGACCAAACAAAGGGAATTTGCCTTTGCACTTACCAAAACAGTGTTTTCTGGACATGGCGAAACCACATGGGTATCCGAATTCTTCAATAAAGTACACCATAATGACTTTCACTTTCCTTAATCCCAAGGGAAAACGTCATGAGGTTAAGGAAGGATTCATAATGACTTAGGAAAAGACAATCGCTTTGCTAAAAGAGTCTGACTGCACTTACACTAAGCTACATAATCATGTTACGGTGGTTTTCGTGGGTTGTTCGTGGGAGGAGTAGGGTGGCAAATATTTTGCTATAAAAATATTGTTAAGAATATATATGTGAGATTATAGTAGTGTTGCTTGCCTAAAGCAAGTACACTACTAACACAATCCAGTAATGCAACTTAAAAGAAAAAGAAGAAGGCATGTTTGAAGTTTTATTTTTTCCATCCCACGGGGCCCCCTAGTGGTTAGGGGGTCCTACAAATTGGCAAAAACGGCCCTGTGTGGTAAAGTTGACTTGTGCTGTGTGCACTGACACTAACGTTAGTCGAGGCACAGCCACTATGTCGATGGTGCGTGCTAGCTAGTTGTTGCTAAAGAGCAGGGACAGCGATCCACCTATCCATTTTGATCCACACAAGCTGTTAAATTACTGCATGGAAAGCAATGCGAGGTTTAGAGATAAATTCAAATAGACCAAATGAGGCATGATGTCCAACTCTGTCAGTACCCCTATGCAAACACAGTTGGCTAGCTGAAATGAATAGTACAGTAATATTGATTGTGGTTACAGAGCACGCAATGGAGTAGAGTAGTGTAGTGACAAAGTGAAATGAGTGCAAGTTCAACATTGCTTTTTTATATGGCCAGACCAACCAATCAGATATAAGTCAACTTTGATTATTTCTGTATGGTATGTTTATAATTGGCCAAATCGACAAGGACCAAAAAAAAAAAAAAAAAAAAGTCAAGAAAAAATAAATAAAATAGTTTTTATTTTATATTTTGGGATGAAGGTTGGGTTGGCGGGGCAGTCGGAGCATTTGGTGGGGCTTTGCCCCCCCCCCCCCCCCCCCTAACTAGTGCAAACACTACCTCTCTCACACACTTGGTGGTCTAATAATATGAATCAATAGCACTGGCAGCTCTAATTGCATGACCTCTGTCCTCTCCTTCCTACCTACTCAATATACTGCGGATTATGGTTCCGATCAATACACAGCTGTGAATGGAGATGTGTGTTAGAGAAAGTCAATACATTCTATGCATTCAATGACAAAGAGAGTGCATATTTATTCTAGTGAAATTCATGTACTCCAACGGTTTAAGAAGGTTGACTTAATAGGCCATTGGACAGGGTTGGTACAGGTAAAAAAAACACATACACTGCTAGAAAAGAAAACAAAAAAGAGGCGAGGAGGAAAGGGGGATGATGACCTCACCGTGCTCAGACCACTCATCCCAGAGCTGCTGAATGTCCTCATTGTGGTGATCGTCATGGTGATTGTTGTGATGGTCATCATGGTGGTCTAAGAGGATAAACACAGGAAGAAGAAAAAAACAAACATATAAAATCAACTAAAGTAAACATCTCTAAATGGGTTCAAAGATATTCCACAAGTAACACCACCCACCACCATTTCAAGTTGTTTTGTCTCACGTCCAAATACTTAAGTAATGAACAGACGAGCAAATATATCAATGATCAATTAATGATTGATAGGTACTACATGGGAGTTACAGACTCTTCCGCTGCAATTAACAGAATAGAAAAAATTACGTTTCATTTGTGAAGCAAATGCAAAAGTACTTTGCAAGAAATAAGAAGACCCAACTCATCCCAGAGATTTAACAAAAGAGCAAAGAACAAAATTAGCAATAGAAATAGGATATCTCAGCTTATTGTCACAAGAAGGTTTGTTTGTTACATTTTTTTTTCTTCCTATTTTGATTTTTCTCAAATTCTCAAACGTTAACCAAAACTTACATCACCCCGATGAAAAAGTGATTCTACGTGGCATCTGTGCATTCAGAACTTGAGTGTGTTCTTGATTTATTTCTCACTGCATGAAGGCATATTTTTATACTTCTATACTTTTTTTATATTTTACAAAGTATACATTTAAAACCTTTAAAATGAAGAAAAATAAAACAAAATTAAACTGGAGATTAGGGCTGTAATGTGAGTCTGAAGGGATAATTTGGATCATAGATCATATGAAACAAACATACATCAAAAATTCATAAACCCTATAGTACCACTGTTTTGTGACAATTTATAAATATATGACATTTAAGACAGTACCAATAGAATGATTCCACAGAAGCTGCTTCAGTTCTCTCAGGGCCTGAGTGAGATTCTCCAGCTGGTCGTGAAGGTTGATGTTCTCCTCGATCAGTGCATGGATGGTGTCCTGCAAATCAAAGCTCCAGACCTGCAGGGCCATCAGCGACAGTGGCAAAAACAACAGCAGGGGCCTCATTCTGACCAGCGTGACACTACACACAATTCCCTAAAACCAGAGGATAGACTCCACTGCATCTTTACACACAAAAAAATGTTTAGTGTCAAAAGATCCGTTAGTGATACTTCTGTGTCCCCCATGAAAACAGTGGAAGCTTTGCTTGGCCTAAATCGAGAGGGTAAGTTGGTGATAGGGTGTTTTTTTCCCCCTCTCCCACCAAGCCTGGAATGAAAGCTAGTCAGTGAACGATTCTAAAACTAATCCATCAATGTAATGTTTCCACATCAGCACATCGCAGCGAGTAACAGCTTTAGTTGTTGCCCCATTTACTCCCCTCTCTGATCTATGCATAGAACCCTATGGTAACAACGCACAAGTAACCAGTTAAACACATCTCTAATCACGGATCAAAACTAAATGCATTCGTCATTTTGTTGATAGTTTTTACGCGAGCAGGACAAATTAATTTACATCGTAGGATCATAGGAAATCAATAGTGAGGACATGCACCCCATGTGGTTCTTTAATTAGGTCAAACAAAGCTAGGCAGTGGGCTGCAGTGATCGTATTGGCAGATATCAGTTACGTGGCAGCAGTTGGAAAGAGTAAGTAAAAAGAAAATATAAAGCAAAGACTTGATTGTGCAGTTGTCAGGGACAGTTCCAAATCATGTTTCATGACAAGTTTCCCAGCAAGAACTGACCAGTCACACTATAACACAATTATCCTATCAGACAGGTCACCCTTATCCACAGGTATTAGTGCAGACATACTCAGTCTACTTAAAGAAATTGGCAGTGCCACTACCAAACTCTGTCACACTTCGTTTTCAAAGTAAACTAGCTATTTAAATAATCTACTTCATCCTTTAAAGGATGGCCCACACTGGCCTGGGAACACCTTGGAATCCCCCAGTCAGAGCTGGCTAATGTGGCCCGGGAAAGGGAAGTTTGGGATGCCCTGCTGGAACTGCTACCTCCGCGACCCGACCCCAGACAAAGCGGATGAAGATGATGATGATGATCCTTTCAAAATATCTTTGTCTACGACTGAGGGGTAGTTGGTTAACAAAACATTAGCTGCATAAACCCATCCAAAATCTAACTTAATCCCAAAAATACAGTAATTGAAGTCTTCAGACAAAAATCTGTTTTCCAAAACCAAAAAACATTTTATTTATTTAGTATAACTGAGTTTATGCAGTCTTGGTGGCCCTGGAGCGCTTCTTCTTGACCACCACAGGTTTCTGGCTCTTCAGGATGGCACTGGCACGACGCAGGGCAGCCTGGGTAACAAAAATACAACCAGGAACAGATTAACAATACAGGTCAATAGAAAAACCATGTTCAATGTTTGTGTAATATTGACTCCTTACACTTCTACTAGTACACAAACAGATTTTAAAATAACAGGTCAACTACTGATTTATTTCAGGGCCATAAGATCATTAGAATGTTGACTTTAAATTACTGGCGTCATAAACTTAACAAAATGAGTGTGTAAGTAGTGGTGGTGGGGGGGTATTTGGGTGTTTGACAAAAATCAAGAAACTTCCACTTTCTGTGCCACAGTCATGTTATTCTTCACCATGAGGAATCAACCACCAATTGGGCCTACCCGTAACTGAGCAAAGGAATGACTGGACAGGGGACGCGGCAAAAAAGGCCATCATTTTTTATAAGGTTTCAAAGTAAAATTAGTAAAAAAGGTTAATATACACTGGAGAGCAGGAAGAATAGAGGCAATGCCCTAAGAGTCATTTGAGGCAAATAAAGTGAAGAGAGCCGTGATTATGGTCCTCACCATGCGCAGATCCTTCCTGTAGTTGTTCTTGCGGATCATATGTCTCAGGCTGCTCAGGGTGGCGCGAGAGTTCTTGTTGATGGTGATCTTGTTATGAGAGACAGCAGGTTTACGCTGGCCTGAGGGAGCATCACAAGGGGTTTGGAAAGTAATTTTTTTAACTCATCGTATATTAGTATACTTTATAAAACATGGGTTAACTTGTAATTGTATGTAGTTGGGTAAAAGGCTAGACTGATCATGTGTTCAGACTTTCTGGACAGACAGCACACAAAATGAGCCTGTGTTTAAACCCGATGTTCACAGGAACATTTAGTGGGACTTAAGTCATTAAAACAGTCTGTGTTTTTACCTCGGCGCTTCTTCAGCACCACAACAATCCCCTTGCCATCAGCTGCAGGCTCCACTCCCACAGTCTTTTTGTGCACCAGCCCATTGTAACGGAAAGAGTTCCTGGACTTCAGGTTGTTTGGCTCCTGAGTAAAACGAGAGAACGAATTGACATCAACAAATTTAATGAAGTATTAAAATTTTTTTTTTTTTTTGTGTGGCTTTAGTTTGACATTCTGAAACAGAACATGTTTTTTCTTTGAAATGTTCTCCTTTCGTCAGTCTATTTTTCATGACATGCCTTCAAACAGGCCACTGGTGCAAAACAGTTAATCATACAGTTATGAGCAAAACAATCTTACAGCTAGTAATGAACACCAACAAGACGTATTTTTCCCTAACAGGAAAATACATTTCGCTCATATTCTTCCGTAGATACTTTTGGAGTGAGGAGGGTATTTGAGAACGCCTGTCAAACACAATGCTCAGTTAAACTTCAAGCAGATTAACTCACGGTACTGTAGGTCTGTCCGTTCCTCTTGATGAGGAAGCTAGAACAGTTCCTGATGACCATCCACTGCAGATGAGACGACATGTTGGCGAACCTGAAGACAGGAGGATTGACAGCGTGTCGGTAAAGCCAGGACTGTATTCTGCTAGGTACATAAACGTTACATTTAACATCAAACGTTATAACGGACAATATGTGTACTAAACGTTAAGTTATAGAACGTCTAAGCTTAAACACAGTAAGCGTTGCATGCTAACTACATGGTATGGGTTAGCTAGCCATTGATACGAGGCCTAACTAGTCGGTTAAATTTGGACCAAATTGATAGAACTGCATAGCTTTGGAGAGACAATCGGCATTACATAATACACATAACAACTTATTACACTAGTCTGTCTTTATTTTTTTCACTTAAGCGAAACACACTCCTAGTAATTATAAACTTTAAATTCGGAGACTAGCACACGGAGCGACCACGTTACCTTTCAGCGAAGGAAGAGGATAGGAAAGACCGGAAACCTGATTACGAAACATATTTACAGGATCCATACGCGTCAAAAAAGTGTTTTCTGAAATGTAAATATTTAAGGCAATAATATTACGCATAAAATGTCATTGTAAGAGAAATAGTTGTCTAAAATAATTTTTATTTGTATTATACATTTTATAATTGTTTAATAACTAGGTTCTATTTTATTCATCTAATACTTCGGATGAATACATCGGAACTCTGAAGCTCTTTTCTACGTAATCATTAAGCGACAAATGTTTACTGTTAAAGCTGTATACGTTTTCAGTTTTAGTGCTAGTATCTACCTTTTACATTTGTACAAATATATAGATGAAACAGCTGCATATACATGTTTCAAGTAACGTAATATTAATTGAAAGCTACATGGGAAAATATGTGAGTTAGTTAATTACATATACTCTGAAAGGTGGATATCAGAAATCGCTGAACTTGCTGGACCTCAGATGTTGGTTAAGTTACAGAGGTGGGACCAGTTCGATCATCTTTTGAGATGTAGCCCCTGGATTTAGTCAAGAGGTGTAGGCTCTCAACATGTCTAAATTTAAATATAGCGTTTGTCCTGTAGTTATAACGAAATCACACAACTCTTAAGTGAGAAGTTAACATGGACAGGGATGAGGACATTGAGAGTCTGGGTGAGCAGCTGTATGACTTGATTTTTCCCATGCACCCAGAGATGGCAGGAAAACTGACAGGTAAGGCCACAGCAGATGACCTACGAATCATGAACATGGTGTCTATAAATACTCTACTTATGATACAACTAGCTCCAAACACACATATTTTTTATTATGACAACATATTTTACAACATAATCATGGCCAAAATGATAAAAGCTGATATAATGATAGGTCACTCACTGCCACAGTTGCCATGACATTCCTATGGTTTCTGTCTCTGCTAGGTATGTTGCTCGAGTTGCCCAGTCCGGTCCTGAACCAGATGTTACAGGATGACGCCATGCTGAGTGGAGCTCTGGAAAAAGCAGTTTGCGCGCTACACGAGCCGCACAGATTCAGGTCGGAACAAGTAAAGAAAGCACTGAGATTAAGAATGAGAAGATTTAGAATAAGTTATAAGAACAGAATGGACAGAGTACAACAAACAATGGAAATATTGGCATCAGCATTAAAAACAACTGTAATTATAGTTTCAGTTGGCTTTTTTTTTTTGGTAAGCAATATATGACAATGACACCACACATTGGGGACTGTTGGTTTTGATATGGTATTGATTTATATTTATATATATACAGTATACTGTATTTACTGTATATTTTTATTCTATATAGAAATCTTATAATAGGCACAAGTAAAAAAAATCCATTAAGGACAGTGTTCTTTGATTTGCTTAGATATTAACTGATCTACTAATGATAACACAATTTGATCTAAAGAACATCTTGATTCATTGTGTGTATAATCAAGTAACAGATAAAATAGCAACTTTAAGTTTCAAGGCAGTTGTACACTGTTGTCATTGTTGGATCTCTCTCCTCAGCAAGGACATGAAAAAAGAGGTGGATGCTGATGATGCGTCGGTTTCTTCTGACTCGCTTGGAGAACAGCTGTTTGAGCTTGTAGACATCTACAATACCGGCCACACTCAGAAAATCACAGGTAATAATCAGTTAGCCAAGTCGATAAGTTAATAGTTTGTATCTAGAACAACCCTGTGTTCAGTTAAATAATAGACTTAGAATGGTTAGCAAAAAGGTGAGTGTCACTAAAACACAAAATTAAATCATGTCAATTTATGAACAGAATTTCAATCATGTTAAAAATAATTCAGTTGCTATAGTTGTATAACATGATCTACTCTTCACTCTTTCCTTTCACTGTGATGCTATATGTTTGTGTTGATGGCTTGTGTCTCTTCAGGCATGTTGCTGGAGCAACATAAAGAGGTGTTGTTGCACCTCCTCTCAGAGCCAACCTTATTGGAAGAACAGGTGAACCTGGCCCTGAAGACATTAAAGGAGTACGTTGACAGCAGTGTTGTTTAAAGTGGGACCGTCAGGACCTGTGTTGTGTGAATTCAAACAGGCTGTGACTTTTACTAAGGATGGGAACGAGTCTTATAAAATATATACTAGGGCTGCAAAAGAGGTGGAAAGTTCCTGCCACTGTACATTTCTGGAAAATGAATGTCCATAGGAATTTCAGCTTGAAAATATTTACTAATTTCTGATGCCACGTATGATATATGAAGGCAATAAATATATATTTTTTTATGTATTTAAAACTATTTGGTGTAAAGACCAAAGGTTATAAAAAGCATTTTAGATTAAAAACAAACCAACTGTCATGCTTTCCACCAATCCACTGAGTAAGCGATCATGTATATAGCTGACTCCGCTACATCTCCATTTTACTGTACTTCACCCATGTGATATGTGGTGTGTGTTCTGCTTCAGACAGGAAGTGGAAGAGATGTGATGTGTGGTGTGTGTTCTGCTTCAGACAGGAAGTGGAAGAGATGTGATGTGTGGTGTGTGTTCTGCTCAAGACAGGAAGTGGAAGAGATGTGATGTGTGGTGTGTGTTCTGTTTCAGACAGGACGTGGAAGAGACAGATGTGAGTTACTCTTCGGAGGCTGACGACACAGAGACAGTGGGTGAGAGGCTGTTCACTCTGGTGGAGGAGATGGACGCTGCACACGCAACAGACATCACAGGTCGTTGTTTACTCTCTCTCTCTCTCTAACTGGGTTTCATGTTTTTTTTCCAAGTAGTTTCGACGTAATTTGGTTTGTGATTTGACAGTGAACATTGCAGTTCCTTTGCATTACAAAAAAAGTATTGCTTGTAAAATATTTTGTTACAGGGATATCAACCAATTGGGTTTTATATTCACTTAAAAAGTTTTTTTGTTTAATTTGTCATGCACGTCTATGGTCAAAAACAAAAACCCTTTGGCATGTGTGATGTTTTTTGTTGTAAAAACAACATCCTATGCATTCACTTGAATCAACTGTAACATGTGAAAGGATTAGTTAGCCTGTGGTTCTTGTATGTCATACAGACTCGTTAAAATGATTGCATTGTGGTGCTGACTTTCACCCATGTCTTTCCAGGCATGCTACTGGAAATGGATCCTGAGACTCTGAGCCAAATGCTGAGTGATAGGACCATGCTGGAGGTTGCCGTGGAGAAGGCCCGAGCAGCCCTGGGATCATTGTCCTGAATGGACTGAGGGTTTAGAACAATCAACCTTAAGCATATGGACAGCAGAGGACCTTGATAACCTTAAGCATATGGACAGCAGAGGCCCTTGATAACCTTAAGCATATGGACAGCAGAGGACCTTGATAAGCTTAAGCATATGGACAGCAGAGGCCCTTGATAAGCTTAAGCATATGGACAGCAGAGGACCTTGATAAGCTTAAGCATATGGACAGCAGAGGACCTTGATAAGCTTAAGCATATGGACAGCAGAGGACCTTGATAAGCTTAAGCATATGGACAGCAGAGGCCCTCGATAAGCTTAAGCATATGGACAGCAGAGGCCCTCGATAAGCTTAAGCATATGGACAGCAGAGGCCCTCGATAAGCTTAAGCATATGGACAGCAGAGGACCTTGATATATCTCTGGGCTCCTGCCACGGCCAGGGAAGAAGGCCTGAAGGATGGTTTAATGAGACATCTTGTACTTTAAGACACCGACTGAGCTGCAACACAAGGTGTGCAGTTGTGATCTGAAACCAGTGGTATGTTGACACTCAACATCTGACGTGGGGAGGGTGTTAAAGCTAAATCAAGAAGAAAAAAAAAGTTACTTTCTGCACATGTTTGAATGAGCACAGAGCATAAATACAATCAGTCAGATTTACAAACGTTTGGATAGAATTACAATTTCTAGATTATTTGGTTAAAATTGTGTTTTACATATGAATCCTGCGGTTCTGAAAAGCTCAAATTTTTCTATTCAAATCCTACCACTTCTCAGAGAGGAAAGAGATCAGATATAGTGAGTCTGTGGGGTGGGTTGTAGATGCTACATAAACCCCCTTTGACAGTGCCATAAGGATCTAACCATGATAATCAATAGTAGTGTAGTGGACATACAGTGAACCCTTTCACAGTGCCACAAGGATCTAATCGTGAAAATCAATAATAGTGGACATTCAGAGTGCTCCCTTATTGCTCCGTTCATAATCTATAATACAGAAAAACACAAACATGTTTCTATGCATAGCGTGCACAAACTATGTCATTGTTTTAACTATTGTCACAGGTTGTCCAAGTGATATGGACTAACCTGTCGTTAGCTGCAGAACCTTATTTGTGACCAGTTGTTTGCTGGAAAAGCAATTTACAGTTTGTCAAGTGAGCATTGAGCAATGTTAGAAATGCCAATAGTCTAGTCACTTACTTGGGACACTTAATGATCTCCACTGCTTCTGTGGATTGTCTTTTTTTACAGCAACTAATATAGTGATGTGAAATTGTACGTTTATATTAAATAATATAATTAACAATTTAATTTGGACGCTTTCAATTTGATTTGTTTAGAGTTTGCAAGGAAATTGTGCATATTTATACACAAGTGTTCCTTAGTTTTGATACCAGCTTTAACACCAAAATGGAGGGTAGGTTAAAAGTTGCCCCTAGCTACTGTTAGTCTTCCAGTTTTTAAGTGTACTTGGTGCTAATCGCTAAGATCAGGAAGTTTTTGAAGCTGATCTGTTAAATGTTAAGGGGAAAACTTACTTTACTTGTTGGCTTCTATCCCAGTTCATAGTATGTCTCCTGCGATGATAGTTAGGTTGATTAACACAAACTAAATGTTATGAACTGCCATCACATAAACAAAATAATCTACTTCACGGAATAAAAATCAAGACACATATATCTTTGAAAGTGCTAAAGAGCGCAAAAATATCTTTATTAACTTTTTTTTGCTTTTTGTCAAGAATCTTACAGTTGGAATTCTAATCACAGGGGAAATCTTTTTTGGAAAATCAACAAAGAAAGGAGATTGTTTGAAATTCCATTTCTGGCATTCCAAAGACAGAAAATTGATGATCTGGAACCAATGACAAGCAAAAGGTTCGACAGTGTATTATGACACAATAAACCTATTAACAGACTGGGCAGTCAGCAAAATTAAATAAAACAGGGACCTGGAAGTTTGAGTGAAATTAGATCGTTACAGTTTGTAAATCTTAAAGATGATTAGGCATTTATCCTCAGCGGAAGCGGATGATACAAATAATTAGAATGTAAATCCAGGTAAAATATATATTTGTATTCATTATGATAATCATAACTGCATTTTATTAAAGCTAAATCAAGAAAAGATAAAACATTACTTGCTTTCTGCACACGCTTTTAATGAACACAGCGCATAAATACAATCAATCAGATATACAAATATTTGGATAGACTCATAATTTCTTGATTATTTTGTTAAAATTGTGTTTTATTTCTGAATCCTGCGGTTTTGAAAAGCTCTCATTTTTCATCTACATCCTACCACTTCTCAGCGAGGAAAGAGATCAGATTTAGAAAGAGGGACCGGAGAGAGAGAGGAATAGTTTGGTGAACAGGAGTAAAGTATGACAGTGAGATGTTGCCAATGGGAACAATTTTGTATTCATAAATATCTAAAAAGGAGAATATCCTGGCACTCCAAACACATCTACCCTGAAGGACAGTCCTTTTCTCACTTCCTTTCTACATATAGGCATCATCTCCAAACAAGAGCCCACATTTCATTCCTGAGCACAACTTCATAGAGCTGGGAGATCACTTAGAGTTTCATGACCGTTAACAGCCATCGGAACTCTCCCTGGGTTCTAGAACTCTACGCTGGTCAAAGTTCTAGAATGAGGAGAACCAAAACACAGCAGACATTGCACTATGAACACATCCCTACAAATCGCTCACACACACACACACACACACACACACACAGACACACACCCACACACACTGACACAACGGGGGGAGCGCAAGCACAAAAGAGGGTGCAACTTTCTGTCCTCTCCTTCACACATTTAACACACACACACACACAGACATTGTACAGGGCTCAGGCAGGCTTTCAGGGGAGCAAAGGAGTAAATGAGGCTCTAAAACAAAACTCTTCTACTTCAGCCGATGGCTGTCAGGCTATTATTATAAGCAAGACAGAATAATGTGAAAAACACACACTAGGGGGCGTCGGACAAATGTTTCACAACTAAATATCAATGCCCTTAGTTTTGCGACACATGCCATCTTCGTCACACTTCCCATCCATCAGGTCAACTCAATGTGCTGCCCCGTTCTGCTTCTCTAGAACTACGTGGTAGATAAGTAGACAAGGCTCCTAAATGTCCCAGCTACGGTGTGGAGATTAGGGGCTGACGGGTAGCCTTGTTTCCAAACTAGCCTGTTTCTAAAGGGAAAATGAAAGACCAGTTTGCTATGAGAGCATCCTTTATTGTGCGTTGAAGTACCCACGTTAGAAAACCCTCTGTTTTCAGTCTAAAGAGAGAAAGAATTAGAAAAGCCCTACTAAGACAAACACCACCTCGTCTGATAGGAAATACATCAAGCATTTAAATCATGAAAGTAAATATCAAACTAAAAGAAACAGATGAGAGAGTGGTATAGTTTGATAAGGAGGAGGAAGAGAAGGAGGACGATGATGGCGGTGGCGAATGAGGCTAGTGCTTTGACCAAGGCGGCAGAAGAGAGTCCTTCAGAGGAAGAGGAGTTGGTCTGTGTGCCGTCTCCCACCTAGTCAGCCAGCCAGCTGCACAGACTCACGGTGTCCCAACACTAAAAACCCATCATCAGTCTGTTCTCATTGGATTTCTACTGAGGAGAAGAGAAGGCTTTATTTGAGCACCGGGTACTCCCTGCGGCCCGCCCGCAGTCGGCCTCCTCCCACCCCCACCCCCGACGGAGCACTCGCCTACAGAGGACGAGACAAAAGAAAGGAAGGAGGAAAAGAAGATAGTCAGTTATAATTGAAATGGGTTGCTAGGTGAACCCCATTATGACCCAATAATGTAACAATTGATGGTGAACCTGAAGATGTCACAATGGTCACTTAGTGAAGTCAAGGCAGAAACTCTACTACTGACACCACAATGGAAATCTGAGTAAAATAAATCTGGTGTAATATCATTCTGTCAGTGCGATTAAAAACAAAGTCTTCCATAATGACGTCTACGATACGTATCAATACACCTATGACATAATGCACACTTTAGTTAAAAAGCCCCAAACAACCTGGCATCATGGCAGAGTTTAACACTTTCCCAGCAATAAGACTTTCAAGAGTAATCTGTTCACATCTCACCTTTATTAGACGTGTATATTAAAATAAATAATGTGAACGCCTTACCTGTGCAAACTGGGCAGGGTTATAGAAAGCCACGCCCCCAGAGGGCGGAGCTCCTTGAGCAGGCGGCTGGGTCATCTGGGGACCCTGCAAGAGGTAAAAACGGTTGCCATGGTTACCATCGCCACATCGACCAGGTACAATTAGTCACAACATAATGCGCATGATGCCCGTGTGTATTGTCATGAAACAGGAAGCCAATGAGAAGATTATGACACGAAGGGCCGTGATTGGCTGCTTCTACAGTTAGTCGGCATAAGGAGGCCACGCCCACCATTGTGTTAGTGAGCATGCACAGCACTGCGTAGTGAAGGGTTAATGACAGCAGGTATTGCCATGGGAGCAAGTGTGTGTGTGTGTGGGCGGCTCTCCCTGTGAAATTCCCCAGCATGCCTCACTCTCTTTCTGAATCATACATCAGGTAGTTGGCTACGTTCATACATCAGATCCAATGTTTTTTTCCAGTATTAGCAGTTGATTTAGCCTAAACACCTGGCTTAACAGCTTTGCAGTGGCTGTGCTCAGGCCGTGCCAATCATAGAAACAATGTGAAGTCAAACGGACAACACGTTTGGGTTTTATGAAACAATGTGGAGTCAAACGGACAACACGTTTGGGTTTTATGGCGACTTGGCCTGAGGGTGGTCAGGATGACCCACCCAATTAAGAAAGCCGAACTGTAAAGGGGGCGATTAATGAACTGCTCAAAGTGCCCCTCTAGTGTGAGAGAGGCAAGGGTTCAGAGAGGACAGAGGGGTGGAGAGGAGACACAGGGGGAGGAGACTGGCTGCAGTGGGGGGCAGGCAGGCGGGCTGGGGGCGGGTTCACCGATGCCGGCTGTGGAGAAGCAGCAGAGAAGATAGGGTGCGCTTGATGAGCAGTGTCCCACATCATGCTGTGAGCTGGGTTAGGGGGAGTGCTTGGTGTGTAAATGACCTTGCGTTGGACGGGAGCAGGAAGACGGATGTAAAGAGGGTTGTGGGGTGGGGAGGGGGTGGGGGTGGGGGTTGATGCTTGGGTCGCTGGATGCCCAGCTAGAAGTACCTGGTTCAAATGCTGACTCACTTCGCGTGATAAGGAACTCATTGAGCTAGAACGGGACAGCTAACATGAAGAGACAAAGAGTAGGGGCGGAGCAACGGGACAAAGGAGAAAGCAAACACAAGCCCCAGATTATTGATTATTGATTTTTATCCCACCATGCCTCCATTTAGATTACAGCCCCCGCCTACACACTCCACCACAAATATGGGCAGGTAATCAACAGACTTATCAGCGACATGAATCATAATTATGGTGTTTAAAATATGGACAGCGATATGAAACAGTCGACAGCCTGTCTATGCCCAGCTCAGGGTTAAGCATGATTATGATTGACAGAAAAAAAAAATTCTATTAAAAAAGATTGTTAACACGCGTGCACAAACATATGCAACATTACAGCGCTCATGTGTGTTCATGCTATACACACGCACACACACACGTGCACGCACGCACAGACACACGTGCACGCACGCACAGACGCACGCGCGCACACACACACACACACACACACACACACACACACACTATGTCTAACACAATGACTGGTAGGGGTGAGACGGGTGTGGCTTGGTTTAAGGGGGGGGGGGGGGGGGCTTCATGACAAAGTTGCAGGTTACACCTACAAGGCTAAAGAGGAGGTGAGGGATTATACTGAGAGAGAGAGAGAGAGAGAGAGAGAGAGAGAGAGACAGAGAGAGAGAAAGAGAGAGAGAGATACTCAGACATCTGGAAATCAGAGAGAGAGAGAGAGAGAGAGAGAGAGAGAGAGAGAGAGAGAGAGAGAGAAAGAGACAGAGATACTCAGACATCTGGGAAAGAGAGGGAGAGAGAGAGAGGGAGGGAGAGAGAGAGAGAGCGAGAGAGAGAGAGAGAGAGAGAGAGAGAGCGAAAGAGAGAGAGAGCGAGCGAGAGAGAGAGAACGAGCACAAAGAGACATCGGGACAGATACACAGGGAGAGACAGACACAGGGAGAGATACACACACAGCCAGAGAGAGACAGGGGGATTTACCTCTCCAAACTGGGGCCCATCCACTCCAGGAGGCCCCTCAGGCCCAGGGGGTAACAACGTTGGATTGAACATCTGGAGAAAACAACATCATCAGAATATCACCCCACAATTACACAAACACCATTATACACACACACAGCTGTGTTTGATATTATACCAATGTGTTGGTGTTCTAAAGGCCTGTGTAGTAGCTGTGGTCCAGTGCACAAACACCATTATACACACACAGCTGTGTTTGATATTACATGAATGTGTTGGTGTTCTAAAGGCTAGCCTGTGTGGTAGCTGTGGTCCAGTGCACAAACACCATTATACACACACAGCTGTGTTTGATATTACATGAATGTGTTGGTGTTCTAAAGGCTAGCCTGTGTGGTAGCTGTGGTCCAGTGCACAAACACCATTATAGACACACAGCTGTGTTTGATATTATACCAATGTGTTGGTGTTCTAAAGGCTAGCCTGTGTGGTAGCTGTGGTCCAGTGCACAAACACCATTATACACACACAGCTGTGTTTGATATTACATGAATGTGTTGGTGTTCTAAAGGCTAGCCTGTGTGGTAGCTGTGGTCCAGTGCACAAACACCATTATACACAAAATAAACACACAGAGCTGTGTTTGATATTCTATTAATGTGATGGCGTTCTAAAGGCTTGTGTGGTACCTGTGGTCCAGCGCTGCTGTGGGGCGGGTTCTGTTCCTGGTTCTCCGGGATGCTGCCTTCCATTGGCTGCTGGTCCGTTGGGGCTGTGTGACGAACAACCAAACAAAGCATGGTCCAGATAGCTCACTAATGACCTTGTACTTATTACGTCTCATTTAGTAAGCGAACGCCTTTACTTCACAGTCACCTGATCCTCACAGTGCTGAGACCTCTGCAGGTCAGAGTGAGATGTGTGTTTTTCCAGTCAACGGGAAAGTGTTTCTAAACTCTATACTGGTACTGTATCATTGAGCTACATTGTTGCAATACACTCAAGATACTTCATGTCCCCCTCCCCCACCAACCCCCCGTCTGCCCCGAGCCTCCTACCTGCTCCAGGCACAAACAAGTTGGCAGGCATGGGCATGGGGGCCAGGGGGGCAAAGATGTCTGCCGGGGCGGGGGCAGACCCTCCAGGGCGGGCGCTTTTGTTAGGGTTCAGGACGTCCACGTATCGACTCTTAGTGCCTGGGGACAGGGGAGGGAGAGAGGGAGAGGGAGAGAGAGAATAGAGTGAGAGAAGGTGGGAGAGGGAGACAGAAAGACAGGAAGATAGGTGCGACAGAGAGAGTGGGAGATAGGGAGGCAGGAAGGGGGAGATAGGGAGGCAGGAAGGGGGAGATAGAGAGGGAGAGAGAAAGGGAGGGAGGGGGAGAGAGAGAGTACGGGGGAGGGACAGGTTAGGACCCAATCT
Organism: Galaxias olidus; assembly: GCA_026901105.3. Classification (NCBI taxonomy): domain Eukaryota; kingdom Metazoa; phylum Chordata; class Actinopteri; order Galaxiiformes; family Galaxiidae; genus Galaxias; species Galaxias olidus. Next base: position 37,795 of record JAPMUY010000769.1, on the reverse strand, counting down.
ATCAAACAAGAGCGCTAAAGAAAGAGACTTTCTTCAAAGATGACGACCCCATGTCTTTTACCCAATTAAACAAATGAGTTAGTAATCAGATAAATTACCCAATGTAAACAAATGCAGTTAGTAACCAGTCCCATCACAACATAGACAGCTGGTGTCGCTAACGGGGTTTTTGTGTGGTATTTCAAAGGTTAGCAGGTCACACAAAGCATTACCTGCTCTCCTGGAGAACATGTTAACCGGTGGTCCACCACCAGGGGGCGCTCCAGGGCCTCCAGGACCGCCTGGTCCCCCAGGACCTACTCCTCCGCCGGGGGGAATCATGGGGAACGAGGGGGGAGGAGGAGGAGGTTTGGCCTGGAAGAGGAAAAAGAGGAAGTACATCAAGTTCCATTCTGATTGTCGTTTAACTACTGCATTTAAATCCTCCCTATAGTTTACTGCAGTATCTCACCTCTCCCTATACTAAATACTACAGAGATCCTCTCTAAGGTGTACTGCAGTATCTCCCTATACTAAATACTACAGAGATCCTCTCTAAGGTGTACTGCAGTATCTCCCTATACTAAATACTACAGAGATCCTCTCTAAGGTGTACTGCAGTATCTCCCTATACTAAATACTACAGAGATCCTCTATAAGGTGTACTGCAGTATCTCCCTATACTAAATACTACAGAGATCCTCTGTAAGGTGTACTGCAGTATCTACCTATACTAAATACTACAGAGATCCTCTCTAAGGTGTACTGCAGTATCTCCCTATACTAAATACTACAGAGATCCTCTCTAAGGTGTACTGCAGTATCTACCTATACTAAATACTACAGAGATCCTCTCTAAGGTGTACTGCAGTATCTCCCTATACTAAATACTACAGAGATCCTCTCTAAGGTGTACTGCAGTATCTCCCTATACTAAATACTACAGAGATCCTCTCTAAGGTGTACTGCAGTATCTCCCTATACTAAATACTACAGAGATCCTCTCTAAGGTGTACTGCAGTATCTCCCTATACTAAATACTACAGAGATCCTCTCTAAGGTGTACTGCAGTATCTCCCTATACTAAATACTACAGAGATCCTCTCTAAGGTGTACTGCAGTATCTCCCTATACTAAATACTACAGAGATCCTCTCTAAGGTGTACTGCAGTATCTCCCTATACTAAATACTACACAGATCCTCTCTAAGGTGTACTGCAGTATCTCCCTATACTAAATAAGGTGTACTGCAGTATCTCCCTATACTAAATACTACAGAGATCCTCTCTAAGGTGTACTGCAGTATCTCCCTATACTAAATACTACAGAGATCCTCTCTAAGGTGTACTGCAGTATCTCCCAGTACTAAATACTACAGAGATCCTCTCTAAGGTGTACTGCAGTATCTCCCTATACTAAATACTACAGAGATCCTCTCTAAGGTGTACTGCAGTATCTCCCTATACTAAATACTACAGAGATCCTCTGTAAGGTGTACTGCAGTATCTCACCCCTCCCTATACTAAATACTACAGAGATCCTCTCTAAGGTGTACTGCAGTATCTCCCAGTACTAAATACTACAGAGATCCTCTCTAAGGTGTACTGCAGTATCTCCCTATACTAAATACTACAGAGATCCTCTGTAAGGTGTACTGCAGTATCTCCCTATACTAAATACTACAGAGATCCTCTCTAAGGTGTACTGCAGTATCTCACTTCTCCCTATACTAAATACAACAGAGATCCTTTCTAAGGTGTACTGCAGTATCTCCCTATACTAAATACTACAGAGATCCTCAGTATCTCCCTATACTAAATACTACAGAGATCCTCAGTATCTCCCTATACTAAATACTACAGAGATCCTCAGTATCTCCCTATACTAAATACTACAGAGATCCTCAGTATCTCCCTATACTAAATACTACAGAGATCCTCAGTATCTCCCTATACTAAATACTACAGAGATCCTCTCTAAGGTGTACTGCAGTATCTCACCTCTCCCTATACTAAATACTACAGAGATCCTCTAAGTTTCCTACTCACCTCTTCCTCCGGTTCGTCCAGGTTCACCCACTTCTGTTTCTGCTCGTCCCACACGATCTGAGGAAACGAAGCAAAATAACATGTTTGTAAAAATTCAAAAAGAAAATAAGGCAAAACACAATTTACAGAACAAAATAAACAACAGCAAAATTATTTCGTTTGCTCTACAAACCACAACAGACACGGTGAAAAACACCAGAATCGTTTTCAATAATGGAAACATCAAGTGAGTGTTGCTTCAAAACAAGCTAAATGAAGACTCCCTAAGTCCCCGACCTAACATGGAGGACACTCAACGTACCGATTTGTTCTTGTCGTCGGGTAGGTGAGCCTCACTTTTCCCGCCTCTGTAGAGCCACTTCAGCCATCCTCCTCCTCCTCCTCCCACCGCCTGGAGAGGAGAGGAAGAGGAGAGAGGAGAGGGAGAGGAGAGAACAGGAGGAGGGGAGAGAACAGGAGGGGAGGAGAGGAGAGGGGAGAGAGAGAGAACAGGAGAGGGAGAGGAGGGGAGAGGAAGAGGAGAGGAGAGGGAGAGGGGAGAGGGAGAGGAGAGAACAGGAGAGGGAGAGGAGAGAACAGGAGAGGGAGAGGAGGGGAGAGGATGGGAGGAGGGTATACATTAGGTTTTCTTCTCTCTCATCAAGACGTAGGTGTAAAAAGATAAGTGTGCTGATGTCTGTCATTTAGGATGTAGAAAACAAAATATTGAATATACACGTGTGTGTGGTATGGGAAAGTAGTCTGTGTTGTGTGTGCAATATGCCCATG
>JAPMUY010000769.1:7500-30000 GCA_026901105.3 Galaxias olidus | reverse complement strand
CTTGAAGTTGAGTAGGGCTGAGCCTAGGGACATAGTCTAACACCTAAATATATACTGTACATATTATATTACATAATAATATTACATAATAATATGATATTGTACAGACCTGGAAGTTGGGCAGGGAGCAAGGCTGAGAGCCAAGTGACTGGGCATACTCGTAGGCTTCAGTCCTCTGGATGGCCTCGTTAGTGGCAAACCGGAAGAACGACAAACTGGGACAGAGAGAGAGAGAGAGAGAGAGGGAGAGGGAGAGAGAGAGAGGGAGAGAGAGAGAATGAAGCAGCTATAATCAGCGAGAGACAAGGAAGTCAATTAAAATGCTAATGACCTAATTTTAATTGCACAATAGGTTTGACTCAAAGTCCTAAACCTACACAGTCATCTCCTTAACGCTGTGTGAGGCAGGCTTTGGAGGGAGCCTGTTGGACTTGAACAGAATTTGAATGACAGAGTGGATGAGAAACTTAAGTACACTTTTTCAGTTTTTCCTCGGTGTTGGAGCATGGGTGTGTGTTACCTGTGATTTGAGCCAATCAGGACCATCTTGGTGCTCTTCTTGGTGAACACGCCCAGCCCCACCTGAGCCATGAGGTAACAGAAGTGGGCAGCGTCCGTCAGACCTTTGGAAGCTGAGGGGAAAACAAACAACATCAACAATAAACAACAACAAACAGCAGTTAGAATCAATTTAAGAGTAAACAAACCCTTGGGGAGATTGTGAAATTCTTACTGTGCAATAACGGCCCACGCAGTTTATTTTCTGATATGTGCATTTACAGTAACTACTGTATATGGTCGATAATTTTTACGTCAATAACTCTCAGTTTTCCCCTACACACGTACAGTGCCTTGCAAAAGTATTCACCCCCTTGGCTTGTTACTTATTTTGTTACATTTCAACCTGTAATTTAAATGTTTTTTTAATCTGAATTTTATGTGATGGATCTGCACAAAATAGTCTAAGTTGGTGAAGTGAAATGAGAAAAATATATAAAAAAATTTTTTTTTTTTTAAATAAAAATCTGGAAATTGGCATGTGCATATGTATTCACCCCCTTTGCTATGAAGCCCCTCAAAAGTTCTGGTGCAACCAATTACCTTCAGAAGTAACATAATTCGTGAAATGAAGTCCACCTGTGTGTAATCTAAGTGTCACATGATCTGTCAGTATAAACACACCTTTTCTGAAAGGTCCCAGAGGCTGCAACACCACTAAGCAAGAGGCATCACACCATGAAGACCAAGGAGCTCTCCAAACAAGTCAGGGACAAAGTTGTTGAGAAGTACAAGTCAGGGTTGGGTTATAAAAAAATATCCAAATCTTTGATGATCCCCCGGAGCACCATCAAATCCATCATCTTCAAATGGAAAGAACATGGTACCACAACAAACCTGCCAAGAGAGGGCCGCACACCAAAACTCACAGACCGGGCAAGGAGGGCATTAATCAGAGAGGCAGCACAGAGACCAAAGGTAACCCTAAAGGAGCTGCAGAGTTCCACAGCAGAGACTGGTGTATCTGTACATGGGACCACAATAAGCCGTACACTCCATAGAGCTGGTCTTTATGGAAGAGTGGCCAGAAAAAAGCCATTACTTAGTGTTAAAAATAAGAAGGCACGTTTTGAGTTTGCCAAAAGGCATGTGGGCGACTCCCCAAAGGTATGGAGAAAGGTGCTCTGGTCAGATGAGACTAAAATTGAACTTTTCGGCCACCAAGGAAAACGCAATGTCTGGCGCAAACCCAACACATCCCATCACCCCAAGAACACCATCCCCACAGTGAAACATGGTGGTGGCAGCATCATGCTGTGGGGATGTTTTTCAGCAGCAGGGACTGGGAAACTGATTCGAGTCGAGGGAAAGATGGATGGTGCTAAATGCAGGGATATTCTTGAGCAAAACCCGTTTCAGTCTGCCTGTGATTTGAGACTGGGACGGAGGTTCACCTTCCAGCAGGACAATGACCCGAAGCATACTGCTAAAGCGACACTTGAGTGGTTTAAGGGAAAACATTTAAATGTGTTGGAATGGCCTAGTCAAAGCCCAGATCTCAATCCAATTGAGAATCTGTAGTCAGACTTGAAGATTGCTGTTCACAAGCGGAAACCATCTAACATGAAGGAGCTGGAGCAGTTTTGCCTTGAAGAATGGGCAAAAATCCCAGTGGCAAGATGTGGCAAGCACATAGAGACTTATCCAAAGCGACTTGCAGCTGTAATTGCCGCAAAAGGCGGCTCTACAAAGTACTGACCTTAGGGGGGGTGAATATTTATGCACGCTGAAGTTTTCTGTTATTTTGTCCTATTTGTTGTTTGCGTCACATAAAAAAAAAAAATCACATCTTCAAAGTTGTAGGCATGTTCTGTGGATGAAATGATGCAAACCTTCAAACCATCCATTCTAATTCCAGGTTGTGAGGCAACAAAACATGAAAAATGCCAAGGGGGGTGAATTGCAAGGCACTGTATAGAATTTCATTGATTTATAGATTATATTGATTTGTGCTGTCATATATTTGCATTCACTTATTTTTTATTGGCGATATCATATCTGGATAAATTTATTTATTTGTTTGTTTGTTGATTTATTAACCAGTATTCAGTCTGTGTGTGTGTGTGTGTGTGTGTGTGTGTGTGTGTTGTCGTACCCAGAGTGTCTCCCATGGTAGTGATGGTGCGTGTGTCCACGTCCAGAGCGTGTGTGAGGTTAGACAGCACCATGGCCAGGTGAGGGCGCCAGTCGCCCCATTTCTCATCTCCACAACACTTCAGAAGAAAAGGAAGAAGAAAGATTATGGCTTTTTGAATAATTACTCTGAATATTCCATGACTCCTCAGAGTTTAAGATAATGCTATGGTCATGTTTGGATATTCTGTAAATGTTTTTATTAGTGTGCTTTATTTTGTTTGTTTTTAGGACAGTTTAAGAAACGTTTAAGAAATGGAGACCTTGAGAAGGATCAGTACTCACAGTGGCTGAGGCAGGCATCCTGCCAGACATCAGCTGGTACACCGTCTGCAGAGGGTCGTTTATTGGCAGACTGTTGGCAAACCTTAAAAAACACAAGATGGCCGCAGTTATGTGTCAGTAAACATGGCAGAGGATCTAAGTTCAGTTTGGCACAAAAATGTAAGATAAGCTTACAGATCTAGTTTTTGTGAACACACAAATTGATCCCAGTTATGAACATGCAAAGTGGCATATACGCATAGCCTCACACTCACTTCCTCTTATACACACTCACTCACACACACACACACACACACACACACACACACACACACACACACACACACACACACACACACACACACACACACACACACACACACACCTGGTCATGACGCGTGCGTGTGTCCGGCTGTCCATCTTGCTGGCGAGCAGCAGAGCGTGTCCCCACAAACCTCCCTTCATAGCGGCCTCTAGTGCATCCTGCAACATCAACACACATTAGATATCACAACACAACATCAACACACATTATATATCACAACACAACCTCCCGTCATAGTGGACTCTAGTGTATTCTGTAACAGTGTTGGATTAGATTATATCACAACACAACTGTAACAGATCAACCAGTCCTTGTTTTTGTGTGATATTAAAATGACCAAGTTAAAACACTTAAAATTAAATCTGATCATGGCACTGACCAGAAACAAGGCTAAGGACAATCCCCAAAAACCTGCCTCTTTTCTTCAAGCATAGATAAAAATATATTTCAGCTTAGAATAAATATAATTCAATAATATAATAGATATAAATATAATTCAGAAGGAATGTAACGATACTTCGCCAGACAGTTACATTGCGTTGCAAATATGTGACGATTCAAAGAGATAACGCGGAACATGAATTGCGATTAAAAAGTGCCGTTACATCCCTATAATACAATCCCTAAATCTTACAATAACACAAATGAATTTTCAATAATAACGCTAAAACCCCTCAGGCCTTGCCTTCTTGCGTCCGAACAGCAGCAGCTCCCTGAAGCGTTCCGTTTCCCTGCAGGCGTTCTCAGGGACGGTCATGAGGGTGTCGGACAGCAGCGACAGAGGCCCCGCCCCCGGCTCCTCCTCGGCTCGCGCCAGTGGCTCGTTGTTGAAGTCAATCAGGTTGGCCTCGTTGGGGGATTTCCCCGGCAACCAGACGGAGCGATGCTCCTTCAGAAGCAGGTCGGCGATGTCTGTTCCTACCACCGTCTGAGAGAGAGGGAGAGAGGGAGGGAGAGAGGGAGGAAAAGGGAGAGACAGTGTCAGAGTGGGACGGAGTGAGAGAGGTTGGGAGAGAGAAAAACATAACGACAGAGATAAAGAGAGAGAGAGAGAGAGAGAGATGGGTTTTAACATATACCACTTAAATAACCAGCAGAATTACAGCTGTTGAATTGCCCTAGCGCCCATAAGCAAGGCAGCTAAGCCTGGCTCTGATCTAAACCAACGCAGACGCCTGCATGCTTTGGCCTCGTCGTACAAACATTTCATTCACGGCATTAACCAAACAGTTTACCACCTTTCTGTCCTAAGAGAAATGTCCTTACTTTAATCCTATACTACAGAATACTACTATACTGCTGCTGCTATACTGGTGTGTGACCTCACCCCGTTCTGCCTGCAGAGTGGCATGATGAAATCCCACAGGAGACAGGCAGAGTCTCTGTCCTAACAGGTTAACCTCCACTATACTATTACCTAATACTACAGAATATTAGACATTACTGCTATACTATTACTTTAATACTATACTATAGAATACTACTATACTGGTGTGTGACCTCACCCCGTTCTGCCTGCAGAGCAGCATGATGAAGTCCCACAGGAGACAGGCAGAGTCTCTGTCCAGAAGGTTGTTGTCACGGGAACACTCCACGGCTTTGTTCTGGGAGAATTTGATCACGTCCACCTTGTGGGTGTCCTCCCTTTGAGGAAGAGGAGGAGGAGGAAGAGGAGGGGGATAAGCCAACAATGGAATAACACTTTGTTAAGACATTCAAATGTTGTGGAGTTGTAATGGTGGAGTTTAAATCTGTCTGTCTGTCTGTCTGTCTGTCTGTCTGTCTGTCTGTCTGTCTGTCTAGTTTTATATTTATAAAAAGGATGCGTAAAATCTTATGTGGAATATTAAAAAACCTTTAAAAAACAAAAACATCCCATCTTTATTTAGTGCATTTTAGATCACGGTTTAACATGCTGAGACTAATGTCCTGCAGTTCAGAGCTGTGTGTATGTGATATGTGATATGGGTTAGGGACAGGAAGTGGGTCAAAGGTCAGGCTGTGTGTCCTTACTTCATAAGGGGTCCGGGGAAGGCTCTCAGCTCCGACTGCTCTGGAGTCTCTTGGAGCATGGTCTAACAAGAAAAAAACACCAGGAAACATCATTTACTGTATAAATACACTGAGTCATGGTCTAAAGAGAAAAAAACACCAGGAAGCATAATTTACTGTATCTATCTATCTATCTATCTATATATATATATATATAGTGAGGCATGGTGTAGGAAGAGACTTTGTATATCAACAACACCAACATCATTTACTGTATATATATACTTAGTCATAATCTAAGAAGAAGGGACTTTGTATATCAACACCACCATCATTTACTGAATATATACTGAGTCACAATCCAAGGAGAAGAGACTTTGTATATCAACACCAACATAATTTACAGTATATATATAGTGAGGCAGGGTCTAGGAAGAAGAGACTTTGTATATCAACACCACAATCCTTTACTGTATATATATATATACACGCTGAGTCATAGTCTAAGGAGAAGAGACCACAGGAAACTTTGTATATCAACATCACCATCAGTAGATACACAGGGCCTGTCAGTAGTCAATCACTCTAAAGTAGCTAAAGATAATGGGTGGCACAGTGAATATTGAGTCTTTTATTTTATTCTATTTTTTTAAGGAATCAACACAGCATAAACAACAATCAAAACCACTAGAGATGAATTATTTTAATCAACACCGTTTCCAACGGTCTACTTTTATCCAGTCGTCTGCTTAGCGACTAGTACCCACTGTGTGAGTCTTATAAGAGAACAACCCATCCTGTAAGTAAAACCCTACTACTGTATAATACAGACGCACAATGTGCTGTTATGAGCAGTGGAAATGTGTTGGCCCATAGGTTTGACCACGCTGCCGGTATCAGAGCAGGTAATAAGGTATTAAGGTAATAAAGTAATGAGGTAATAAGGTAATAAGGTACTAAGGCGAGCGTGCCTCATCACTACAGACCCAGTCACCTCAACACTGACACACCCGTCTGGGGTGATCTCCAGACTAAGCCGGTCGCCACGGTTTCCTGCTTCCTGACTGACAATCCAATTGGCTACGTGCCTTTATGACAGCATAAAAAGGAATCTAGATTCTATTATTAGCCTGAGACAAATCCTTATTATTCACTGTTCATCTCTATTGCTAAGGGTTGACTAAGCATGTCTCTGATATGGACACTGCTCTGTGATCCTAAACAGACTCCAGTCTAAACGAAACACCTCCTCATACTAAGGGTTGGCTAACCATGTCTCTGATATGGACACTGCTCTGTGATCCTAAATAAACAGACTCAGGTCTAAACTAAACACCTCCTCATACTAAGGTTGGCTAACCAGGTCTCTGATATGGACACTGCTCTGCGACCCTAAATAAACACAGACTCCGGTCTAAACTAAACACATCCTTATCCTAAGGGTTGGCTAACCAGGTCTCTGATATGGACACTGCTCTGTGATCCTAAATAAACACAGACTCAGGTCTAAACTAAACACTTACTCAGTGCTCAGTTATTGAACTTTAAATCAGAAAAGCATGAGTTACCTCCATGTTGTGGATCTCCACCAGAGTAGGCTGACCGGCCGCGGGGAGGTTAGGCAGCACCTGGATCAGCTGACCTCCAGGGCCGAAGCGCGCGCACCGATGGGGAACGGTGAACTTCTCCGGGGTTACGGGACGAAGAGGAGCTGGAGGAAAAAAGGATGAAGAGTTTTGATTTATTTGTTTATGTTTTTTGTGTTTGTGTGTGGGTGTGTGTGTGTGTGTGTTTACAAAGTAAAATAATAACTTTTGGTAAATTTGAAAAGATGTGGTAAGATCTTCTCCACAACTTGGTGGACGTTTCAATTTATAACGTCAAATAAGATTTGTTTTCATGCAAATTATGAGAAATTAAAAAAGCGAAATGAAAACACACTCACTCTGGTCAGCAGCCACCCAGGTACTGTCGTTGACTGTGTACTCTGAAGTGTAAGGGTACTGGCTGTAGTTGCCCGAGGCGTCTGGCTGATCTGGGTACTGTCCATAGGAGTAGTCCACAGGCAGGGTGGAGGCCGTGGGGTCGTACACAGCTGACACCAGATCAGTTTGGCTCCTGTAGACCTGGCTCTGAAAGGAGATGGAGGGCTAGTGTTCAATACCAGATAAATATAACAGCAACATTTTAAGGTATAGGGTTCAATACCAGACAACTACAACAGCAACATTTTTAAGGTTTAGGGTTCATTCAATACCAGATAAATATAACAGCAACATTTTTAAGGTTTAGGGTTCTGTACTAGATAATTATAACAGCAACAGTTTCAAGGTTTAGGGTTCAGTACCAGACAGAAACAGCATCAAGGTTAAACACAGATATGGATACAAATGTATGCAAAGCAAATCCATCCAAATAAGATAAGTGTTTTGATTTTCAACACACACACAGGCTCAGGCTACTTGTTGCGCGCGCGCGCACGCGCGCACACACGCGCACACGCGCACACACACACACACTCTCTCTCTCTACCTGCTGCATACACACTAACACATACAGACACACACACAGGGTATGGCTACCTGTTGCACGTGGACACACACACACACACACACACACACACACACACACACACACACACACACACACACACACACACACACACACACACACACACACACACACACACACACACACACACACACACACACACACACTGTACCTGTTGTGAGCGGGAGCTGAAGCTGCTGCGCCGGCTGTGGTGACTGTGTGAGCTGTGCATGCTGTGAGCAGACTGCTCGCTGTGCACGCTGCGCCGGTCAAACTCCTCGCCGTACGGGTCGGCACGACGACGGTAGTCGTCGTCGAAGCTGGCGTCGTAACCGGGGTAGTAGCGCCACTGGTCTTCATAGCCCTCTCTCCTGAGAAAAGACATGGAACCAAGAAGGCTTAGTAAAAGCTTATTTTGGGGGAAAATAAAAAATGTTTTGTCTCTAAATCAGAAAGTATATGATGTTATAGTAACAGACAAATGTTTAAATGAACACATAGCTGGTTTGACATCATTTCGTCCAAGACAAGATGACTCAAATCCAACATTAATGCTTGGTTGAACGATCCCCCCAAAAACGGAATCGTGACATCATCGTTACACATGAACCCATCCACGCAGAGAGACATGGGAGTTGTAGGCAGTGTACCTGGGAGGATAGGGTTGCTGGACCGCCTGCTGCTGCTGCTGCTGGCCATAGTAAGGGTCTCTGGCTCTGTAAGGGTCAGCGGGGTCGTAGTTATACCAGTACGACTGGTCGTAGTAACCAGGGTAACGAGGGTCGTACCCGGGGGCCGCTGGGTTGTATCCTTCCCACCTACTCCGGTCTGAAGAGGAAGAGGAGGGTGAGCGAAAAGCTAGACACTAATCCTAATTTGATTTATACCACTTTTATGTAAGGGTTAATCGAGAGGAAACATGTTTTACAAAGAGTTTTATAAAGAATAAATAAAAGTAACACTATCAATGTTTAGGAGACTATATGCAAACCCATTTAGTTAATATATAACAACACATAGTTGTTGTTTTTCAATGTTAGCGCAACGTAAAAACTATATTAATTCTGGATGAGCGATGTTTTGTGTTGTTGATGTGCGTTTTACCTCCATACTCGTACTGTTTCTTGTAGTATTCTGCATAGTATTCATCGTAGGCACTTCGGTTAGCTCTCTGGTAGTCCTCCGGATAGCCTTGTCTGTCAGAGGGAGAGGAGGAAGAGGAGGAGGAGGAAGGGTACGTTTGAGACTCACTACACTACAGCTGAAGAGGATTATACACACTGGCTGTCTGGATTGCACATTGTGGAGAGGAATGTTCAAATGACACACACAAACATACAAACACACTGAAAACTATGTGAGAGATGCAATTATACATTTAAACTGTGACTTCTGAAGTCATCAATAGTGGCACACGTGTGTGTGTGTGTGTGTGTGTGTGTGTGTGTGTATTGCTCTAGCAGCATAAACACACACACAACCTGATTAAAGTCAGCATTAGTGGCACACCTGTGTGAGTGTGTGTGTGTGTGTGTGTGTGTGTGTGTATTGCTCTAGCAGCATAAACACACACACAACCTGATTAAAGTCAGCATTAGTGGCACACTTGTGTGAGTGAGTGTGTGTGTGTGTGTGTGTGTGTGTGTGTGTGTATTGCTCTAGCAGCATAAACACACACACAACCTGATTAAAGTCAGCATTAGTGGCACACTTGTGTGAGTGTGTGTGTGTGTGTGTGTGTGTGTGTGTATTGCTCTAGCAGCATAAACACACACACAACCTGATTAAAGTCAGCATTAGTGGCACACCTGTGTGAGTGTGTGTGTGTGTGTGTGTGTGTGTGTGTATTGCTCTAGCAGCATAAACACACACACAACCTGATTAAAGTCAGCATTAGTCGCACGAGTGTGTGTGTGTGTTCTTCTAGCAGCATAAACACACACACTGAATAAAAGTCACCATTCGCGGCACACCTGTGTGTGTGTGTATGTATTCATTCCTCTAGCAGTATAAACACACACACACACACACACCGTGTCGCTGACCTGGATGAGGGCCTGTCAGAGTACTGGCTGGCTCTGGAGCTCGGCCTCTCTGGTTGGGGGTCCCTGTACGGGTACACACACACACACCGTGTCGCTGACCTGGATGAGGGCCTGTCGGAGTACTGGCTGGCTCTGGAGCTCGGCCTCTCTGGTTGGGGGTCCCTGTACGGGTAGGCGGGGTTGGCTCCTTCATATCTGGCGTAGCGAGGGTCCGCACTACGGTAAGGGTCAGCCTGAGGGACAAAATACACAGATGGTCAGTCTGGCGATTTACACTCATACCCACCACTACAGTAGGAGATTATACTATTATACTTCTTATGAATTTTAATTATTTTTATTATAATTGTATAATTATATTATTATAAAATGCATAGCTGGTCAGTCAGGCAATGTATTGATCTATATCTATACTGTGACACAATCTATATTGATCTATATCTGTACTGTAATATAGTCTATATTGATGTGTATCACACTGGGCAATACAGTGATATAATCAATATTGATCTATATCTATACTGTAAGATAATCTATATTGACCTATATCTACACTGTGATATGGTCTACATTGATGTCTATACAGTTTGTATATACTGTGATACAGTCTATATTGATGTATATCTACAATTGTAAGGGAAATTTTGGCATCCTCACGAATGTTCAAGCCTAAGCTGTTGTTCCAATGTGGGGGAAGGGTCAGAGTGAAGGCCAGGTCACGTAAGAGACAGTGTGTGCCTTTTGGAGACACTGAAGGCTAATGTAACATAAAATGATGTCTACGTGTCCTACGTACGTGTCCTAATTAATGCTGATTACGTCCACTCCCCTCCACCTTGACCAATGGGATGGGTTTATATTTGACCAATATACTCGTTTCAACCTTGTCAACTAATCAGAACTTGCTATAATGTTAGAGTGAACTCACTGTAGTAATATCTCTGTGTACACACTCTGACTCAGACTCTGTAGTCATCAATAAAATTGTACTTGATCTTTTCATGATTTCTCCCTCTTATTAATTGGTTATTTTCTGTCATCACCACACCTGGTAATACTGTGATATAGTCTATATTGATTTATATCTATACTGTGATATAGTCTATACTGATGTATATCTATACTGTGATATAGTCTATATTGATGTATATCACACCTGGTAATACTGTGATATAGTCTATACTGATGTAAATCTATACTGTGATATAGTCTATACTGATGTATAGCTATACTGTGATATATATACTGTGATATAGTCTATACTGATGCATAGCTATACTGTGATAGTCTATATTGATGTATAGCTATACTGTGATTTAGTCTATATTGATGTATATCACACCTGGTAATACTGTGATATAGTCTACACTAATGTATATCTATACTGTGATTTAGTCTATATTGATGTATATCACACCTGGTAATACTGTGATATAGTCTATACTGATGTATATCTATACTGTGATATAGTCTATATTGATGTATATCTATACTGTGATATAGTCTATACTGATGTATATCTATACTGTGATATAGTCTATATTGATGTATATCACACCTGGTAATACTGTGATATAGTCTATACTGATGTATATCTATACTGTGGTATAGTCTATATTGATGTATATCTATACTGTGATAAAGTCTATATTGATATATAGCTATACTGTGATACAGTCTATATTGATGTATACCTACACTGTGATACGGTCTATATTGACGTACAGTTAGGGCCAAAAATATTTGGACAGTGACACAAGTTTTGTTATTTTAGCTGTTTACGAAAACATATTCAGGATACAATTATATAATCAATATGGGCTTAAAGTGCAGACTCTCAGCTGTAATTTGAGAGTATTCACATCCAAATTGGAGCAAGGGTTTAGGAATTACAGCTCTTTAATACGTAGCCGCCTCTTTTTCAAGGGACCAAAAGTAATTGGACAATTGACTCAGAAGGCTGCAAAAAAAAATAACAACGCTGCATGGGCTCTTCCCTCATTAACCTGTCATCAATTAAGCAGTTAAAAGGTCTGGAGTTGATTCCAGGTGTGGCGTTTGCATTTGGAAGCTGTTGCTGTGAACACACAACATGCGGTCAAAGGAGCTCTCAATGGAGGTGAAACAGACCATCCTGAGGCTGAAAAAAAAGAAGAAATCCATCAGAGAGATAGCAGAAATGTTAGGAGTGGCCAAATCAACAGTTTGGTACATTCCGAGAAAAAAAGAGTGCACTGGTGAGCTTGGGAACTCAAAAAAGCCTGGACGTCCACGGAAGACAACAGTGGTGGATGATCGCAGAATCCTTTCCATGGTGAGGAAAAACCCCTTCACAACATCCACTCAAGTGAAGAACACTCTCCAGGAAGTAGGTGTATCAGTATCTAAGTCTACCATAAAGAGAAGACTTCATGAGAGTAAATACAAAGGATTCACCACAAGGTGCAAACCATTAATCAGCCTCAAAAATAGAAAGGCCAGAATTGACTTTGCCAAAAAACACCTGAAGAAGCCAACCCAGTTCTGGAACAGCATTCTTTGGACAGATGAGACTAAGATCAACCTGTACCAAAATGATGGGAAGAAGAAAGTTTGGAGGAGAATTGGAACAGCTCATGACCCAAAGCACACCACATCTTCTGTAAAACATGGTGGAGGCAGTGTGATGGCATGGGCATGCATGGCTTCCAATGGCACTGGGTCACTTGTGTTTATTGATGATGTGACAAAAGACAGAAGCAGCCGGATGAATTTTGAAGTGTATAGGGATATTCTTTCTGCTCAGATTCAGCCAAATGCAGCAAAGTTGATTGGACGGCGCTTCACAGTACAGATGGACAATGACCCAAAACATAACATGCTGCAAAAGCAACCCAGGAGTTTTTTAAAGCAAAGAAGTGGAATATTCTGCAATGGCCGAGTCAATCACCAGATCTCAACCCAATCGAGCATGCATTTCACTTGCTCAAGACAAAACTTAAGGCAGAAAGACCCACAAACAAGCAACAACTAAAGACCGCTGCGGTAAAGGCCTGGCAAAGCATCACAAAGGAGGAAACCCAGCGTTTGGTGATGTCCATGGGTTCCAGACTTCAGGCAGTCATTGCCTGCAAAGGATTCTCAACAAAATATTGAAAAGTAACATTTTACTTGGGGTTATGTTTATTTGTCCAATTACTTTTGAGCCCCTGAAATGAGGAGCGTTTGTATAAAAATAGCTACAATTCCTACATGTTTAATCATATATTTTTGTTCAACCCCTTGAATTAAACCTTAAAGTCTGCACTTCAATTCCGTTGTAGTTGTTTCATTTCAAATCCAATGTGGTGGCATGCAGAGCCCAAATCATGAAGATTGTGTCACTGTCCAAATATTTTTGGGCCTAACTGTATATCACACCTGGATATACTGTGATACAGTCTATATTGATGTTTATCCATACTGTGATTCAGTCTATATTGATGTATACCTACACTGTGATACGGTCTATATTGACGTATATCACACCTGGTAATACTGTGATACAGTCTATATTGATGTTTATCCATACTGTGATTCAGTCTATATTGATGTATACCTACACTGTGATACGGTCTATATTGACGTATATCACACCTGGTAATACTGTGATACAGTCTATATTGATGTATATCTATACTGTGATACAGTCTATACTGATGTATACCTACACTGTGTAACGGTCTATATTGACGTATATCACACCTGGTAATACTGTGATACAGTCTATATTGATGTATATCTATCCTGTGATACAGTCTATACTGATGTATATCTATCCTGTGATACAGTCTATACTGATGTATATCTATCCTGTGATATAGTCTATATTGATGTATATCATACCTGGTAATACTGTGATATAGTCTATATTGATGTATAGCTATACTGTGATACAGTCTATATTGATGTATATCTATACTGTGATACAGTCTATATTGATGTATATCTATACTGTGATACAGTCTATACTGATGTATATCCCACCTGGTAATACTGTGATACAGTCTATATTGATGTATATCTATACTGTGATACAGTCTATACTGATGTATATCCCACCTGGTAATACTGTGATACAGTCTATATTGATGTATATCTATACTGTGATACAGTCTATACTGATGTATATCCCACCTGGTAATACTGTGCTCGAGGGTCTCCAGGCTGCCCTGGGTATTGCCCTGCAGGGTAAGGTGCTCTGCCCTCTGGGTACTCCCCATAGCTTCCTCCGTAGTAGCCTCCATACACCTGCCAAGGTACAGGAGGAGGAGCGGGGCCGTAGCTTTGCTGGCTCCCCAGGGAGGAGGGGGGTCTTGAGGGGTCCAAGGGACCCGGTTGGGGCCCCCCTGGAGGAACTGGGCCCTGAGGTCCTGGAGGATAAGCATTAGGAGTAACAGAAGGCGTGGGGCGAGGATCGTTGATTGCCCCACCGGCAGGCCCCTGTGCTGGGGGAGGATAGTGGCCATGTGGCGGTGGGGGTCCACCGGCTGGAGGTATTGCAGCTGGGGTGTCTACTACACCCGGGTGCCCATGGTGTGGTTCAGGGGCCGTGGGGGGTGGTTGGGGTGGTGGTTGGGTGTTTGGAGCTGCTGGGGAGGGGGTAGGGGCAGGGGGTTGTGGTGGCGGGGGGGCTGGAGCTGGAACGGGGGCTCCCCCATCACCTCTGCCCCATTGCTGAGTATCTTTGGTGACCTGCAGGTAAAACCCAAGGGCGTTACTAGTACTGGCAGGAGGCGGGCCCTGTAGAAAAGGAGGCGGGCCCGAGGCCTGGATCGAATTCTGTGATTGGTGCATAGAGAAATCAAGCAGTTTGTAACTTAACAGTTGACGATTATGATTGGCTGTGGGGGCGGCGGCGGCGGCAGGGGGTGAATTAAGAGGAGGCGGAGCACAGTAGCTGTCCCCGCCCATTGATTGGCCCCTGGATAGAGGTGGGCGTGCAGTTTGGGAAGGAGGCGTGGTCTCAGATGTTGTCCCGCCTCCTTCCCGGCTATCCTTCGCTAGATTAAGTGGGACGTGTCCCGAGGCTGTGGGACTGAAGTTCACTGGTGCAGGGGTGAAAAGTGGATTCTGATAGGTGGGCAGAGGGGCGACAGGCTGCAGGGGATTGGCCCCGTGCCCCTGAGTGGGCGGGCTGGTCTCGCTCGGGCTGCTGTGATTGGTTGCCTGTGCTTGACCGGCTGGGGGAATCACGCTGTAATTGGACGCGGGTGGGGCGATCAGAACAGGTTGGTGCAGCGAATCAGACACCAGCAGAGAGGCGTATCCCAGGGTGCCGTGGGGGTCCGACAGGGACACGGCAGCCTCACTCACCTTGGGGGGGTTCTCCAGGTTCTCAGAGGCAGGATGCTGGACGGGGGTCGGGGGCTGAAGGAGAGGAGGGGCGGGGGCGGCTAGCTGCAGGTCTAAGGGGCCGTCCTCCGGAGGCTGGATGACCTCGGCGCCGGGTTCACGCAGCGGCGCCAGCACGGGCGGGGCGGCGGGGGCCAGCAGGATGCTGGCGCCCAGGCTGGCCGGGTCGCTCTGGGCCCACAGCGTGGTGGCAGGACTCTCACAGGGCCGGTAAGCTCCGTGGGCGCGGGACGACGGCCGGGAGTGAGAGGGGACCACCACAGAGTGGGTCGTGGAAGCTGCTACTGCCCCAGGTAGGAGAGGCTGTCCTGGGCCGTAGATGTTCTCCAGGTTGTCCGGAGGTTGCTCCAGGTTTCCCGGGATGGAGTCCGGGGTTCGTTCCACCACCATCTTGGCCCGGTCCACTTCCACGGGCCGCACGCCGACGGCGCCGTGAGAGCGGACGGGTTCAAAGCTGCTGTTGGCGCTGGTCTGGAAGATGCCGGTGGGCTTGGGCGGGCTGGGCGTCGGGGCCTGGCTGTGGTACATCCGCTCCTGGGGGCTCTGGTGCTGCGGGTGCTGCTGGTGGTGTTGGAGGAGAGGGACAGCGGGGGAAGAGTCGATCTGCTCAAAGTAGCCTCCAGCAGCGGCCAGGGAGGACAGCGACGCAGAGTGGGCGGAGTCGTCCGAGGGCCGGGGGCTCTCCTGCTGGATGAAGGTGCCAACCACGCCCTGCTGCTGTCGACCGCGCCCTGCCCCGCCCGTCCCGCTGCTGTGGCTGACGTTGCTGTAGCTGGAGGACACGCTGGAGGACCTGATGGGGCGGGGCACGGAGTCCGGGGTCTCCAGGTTAGGCCCCGCCTCGAAACGGTCTCCCGGTCCGTGGGCGGGACCAGCAGGGGGAGGAGCCACGGCAGGAGGAGGGATGTTGATTGGCTCGCTGGGTAGTACTTCCTGGTTGGGAACACACTCCAGGTTCTCAACGTGGCCAAACTGAGCCTTCAGTAAAGGCAAGAGAAGCAGGTAGTGTTTATTTCACTTATTTGTAATTTCTTTTTACATACTTAACAATAATATGGATAAGCAACCGGAAGAAATAAGTTCTAGAGGCAAACAAAAGGCATGAATGACAACTGCCAGGAAGATGATTATCTACCTGAAGATGATGATCTACCTGAAGATGGATACAGGATACAGAGAGTCATAAAGACAGCACAAAAGACCATCGGCTGCTCTCTCCCTTCCCTAACGGACATCTACACCTCTCGCTGCCTCTGCAGAGCCAAAAATATCCAAAAGGACAGCTCTCACCCTAGCTCTGGTCTGTTTGCCCTGCTGCCCTCCGGGAGGCGCTACAGGTGCCTCAAGACCAGAACAAACAGATTTAAAAACAGCTTCTTCCCCCAGGCAATAACCCTGCTGAACTCAAATTTGTAACCCCTGTGCAATAGTCATATAGGTATATTTATTTAATTCCGTGCAATACCTGTTAATTCCGTGCAATACCTGTATAGACGTATTTTTCAGCTGTGAATTTCATACATAGATTTAGATATTTTCTTACTGCAATGTACATAGACATGTGGATATATTTTTATCGGGACTACGTACCCATCTTATCTTATCTATTTTATACTTTTATTTATTTTATCTTATCTTATTCCTGTTTTAATCTGTACTGCACTGTTTGGTGGTTGCTTAATCTCATTGTACCTGTGTATAATGACAATAAAAGGCATTCTATTCTATTCTATTCTATTCTATTCTATTCATTCTAAGATGATTATCTACCTGTTCTGGGCTTTTCTGACCGCTCCCTCCTGCTACGGCGTAGTTGCCGTCGTTCATGTAAGGTAAGGGCAGCTGGTTGCTTTGCAGAGGCTGAAGAGGAGCTCCATGGTAGCCCAGCTGAGGGGCCTCTTCCTGGGGGAAAGGCTGGGCCCGGTGTGGGTCTGCGTAGGCTGGTGGGTGGTGCTGTGGATGGTGGTTGTGGGACTGGAAGGATCCGTGGATCCCGTTGATTGCACTGCCGGCTCCGGCCTCACCGGTCAACGTTTCCTCGTTCTCCACATCGTTGCCTTATTAAACATAATAATTATAATAATAATAATTATAACTGTTTATATTTATATATTTAAAACATAACAAGATACCCATTCAATTTAGTTTTTAGAAGTCTTACTGAGGAATGTAGATAACTTAAAGGACACTGCCCAACTCAACCCTACCTGGCACATTTTAGAAATCACAAAAGGCAGCATATTCACTTTGCCAGTCTAGTAGTGTCTAAAACATACTCCGTCATTCCAAAAACGATCCACTGCCGTCTCAGAACAACCATCCCGTCAAATCGTTCAAAAGCAAAGCACTTTAACAGAAACCTCACTGTAACCTCACACTAATTTCCTCCTCCTCCATCTCATCTTCTTTGGGGGTTTTTTTAAACTTATTTTTTAACATATTGTGAATCACTTGTAATTTATAAACTTTTTTTGTGGCTGTTTTATTGTGCTCCATAATCACCAAGACAAATAAATTGTATGTGTTAACCTCCTTGGTAATAAATCGGATTTGGATTCTCATCCTTACCTTTGAAGAACATGGAGATGGTTCCAGAGTCTTGGGAGTAAGGGCCTGGATCGGAGCCTGGGTCTGGACCAGCGGTGGCTCCATGGTGGGAGCCAGTGGACTCGGGCCTGGCCTGGTCTTGGTGACCACCAACGGGTAAATGACTGGGTTCTGGTCCGGTTCCCATCTGGTGGTAGGCTGGGTCCGGGGGCATAGCTGTCTGGTTGAACCAGGAGTCCTGCGGGCCTGCACTCTGACTGAAGTAGCTCTGAACTTGGAAGTGGGAGTTGCTGTGTTGTTGTTGTTGATGGTGGTGGTTGTTAGGGTCATGGTGCCACTGTGAGCTAGGGGGCCGGTCCTGGCTCTGCCCAGGATAGGGTGAGGGTTGCTGGGGCTGGGGTGGGTGTGTCGGAGGGGTGGTGGTGGCGGGGGAGTTATGGTGAGGGGAGGGTGTGTGAGGAGGGTAAGCTTGGGGCTGAGGCTGGGGAAGAGGGGCACCGAAGGGCTGCGATGGCGGATGGTCGCTTGTGGGCTGGAAGTAGTTCTGTACCGAAGGAGGGCGGCTGACATGGTCGGGAGCCCACAGAGAGGAAGGCAGAGGCTGGAACTGCAGCTGAGGCGGCGTCTGGTGCTCCTGGCCGTGAGGCGGGGGAGGACCAGGCACGGGCCCCGCTGCCATCAGAGCGTGAGGGGGGCCGTGACCTGCTGGGGTCGTCGAATTAAAATAGCCTGGTTCTCCACTAGGGGGCGCCACGTGGCGTCCGTTGGGGCCTGGAGGAGGAGGCTGTTGCCCTGGGAACGGGACGGGGGACGCCGTGTGGTGGGGGGTGAAGAAGCTCGCCCCCGGGGAGGACGAGGGAGGGAGGCCGAGAGGGGCGGGGGAGACGGTGTGATCGCCCTCCGGATGCTGGGTGGGCAGCCCCTGGGCCGCTGGGACGTACATCCCAACAGGCGGGGCCTGCATAGGCGGAGGAGGGTTGCCACTGGACAGAGGCACGTGACCACCTGTTGGTGGGGTGTCCTGTCGGCCGAAAGCGAAAGGGTCCGTCATGGCCTGGGCTGTGGCTGGAGGTGCCATCATGGCTGCCGCCCCTGCTGCAGTGGTCGCTGCCGGGTGCTTGTGGGGTCTCGTCCTGCGGAAAGCATTGGGTCCTCCACCAGAGGGCGGGGGCCCAGAGGCTCCTGGGGGGCCGGACCGAGGTGGGGGCTGCATGGCTAGCAGGTCAGACCAGGCCTTTAAGAAGAGCCACTCAGTCACACCACTGGAGAGGATGGCGTTTAGAAGTAGCTGTTCAAACAAAGAAGAGAGGAAGGTCAGATATCTATACAGTGCTTTGTAAACTCTAAAACTCCAGACCACACCTTTATTTGTGCTGCATTCACTAAGTGTTCCTTTTAAATCAAATGTACAACGTGGCAATTTCCACAGTGAGTGCTCGCCTAGCAACTTTATCCTTGCCAAGCTTGCCACACAATAATGTTGGCATTTTTAAAGAATCCAAAAAAAAAATTTGTTGTGTGTCAAATGTGTGGTCAAAATAAAAACAATGAACTCAGTCGCCTCTAGTTCAAAATTTATATAAGATGTAAAATTCAGTTAAAGAATTTTTTTTACCTAGAGCTCTGTGATAATTATGTTGTGTCACTTGTCATGTAACAACAATTGAACAGTGAAACCAGTTTAGAATTCTACAATTAAAACTACTAGTATGGCCAATGTTATCTTGTCACAACAATCACAGGCAACATAGACTTAGATTTCTGGTAAGAAATACTGCAGATAAACAGATCAGAAGATCACATTATCCATTGTGACTGCCTGATTAAGAGACCAAAGGCAGTTTTTAGCTTCCTAATGCAATACACATTCCAGAGTAGCTTTGCAGATTTACTCCAAAATCCTTTCACCACCTGCTTGTTGAACAAGACTTGCCTTCTTCATCATCAGAACAATTCAAATAAACGTTACAATAAGGCAGGGAATGAGTGCTGCATCAATTCAAACATGCCTATAGTCTACCAACAAAGTTCCATTATACACAATCACATCCAAACAAACACACACACACACACACACACACACACACACACACACTTAACTAGAGCAATCCGTATTAGCTGGTGAGAATATTTGGCCTATTTTATCTGTGTCTAGTCAGCTATCTCCTGGCAAAGAAAAACGTAAACTGACATAACGAAATTACAGTAAAACAGAATTAACAGAAAAGAGCACTGCAGACCGGATAAATCTACCGGTTTAACACAAACCTCAGCTCTCTCAAACATAAACTGCTGCACGCAGGCCGCTATAATGGCTAAAGTTCGGCCGTTTATTCGGCTAGCCTGGTGCTGGCGAGTTCACTGTGCAAATCGTCAACGTTAACTAGTAGGTGGCTTAAGCTGTTCAGGTTGTATGACAAATACGGATGAGCGCCTGAATCCATGTCAGACTATGTCTACCTGCACCTTTTTTTAACGTTAACACCGGTCCTTGACTGAGGTAACGTCGAGGCAGTTAATCTAACGAGACAAACCTCTGCTAAATCACCACATTATCAATCTCAAAGTAAGCGGGCTAACGTTACGTTAAATGTCATCCATTAGTATTAGGCGACCCCAGCTGAGATAGCGGTTTCCTATCTGACGTTAACAAGTAAGTTAGCAACGTTAAAATGCCGACATCAATGCCAGCCTACAAGCTATCTTCGACAGACAGTATGACAAGACAGTGACATTGCTGACAGAAAACGACCTACATATCCAAATAGTAACCATCCGTCGTTAACTTTCTTAGCTGACAGGAGCTTGATTTTAATTTAGACCGTTAATTCGCCGGAATTTTCACTGACTACTCAGCTAATAATGCTTACTAGCTAGCGGGTTAGCTAGCTAGCTAGCTATGATTGCTGACTCTACCTCTGCTTACGTAGATTAAAGGTTAGCTGCAGTGGCTAACTTAATTTAAAACAGTTGTATACCCTACAAACTCACTGCAACAAAATGTTCACACAAACTCTTTTAAGTAATGATGTATCTTTACTCATTCGGAGATAAAAATAATTGATTTAAAAAAGACATAATGAAGAAATTCTTACAAATGTGCAGGACAGTGAGGCTGACACACAGCCGCCATCTTCAATAAACACATCCTACTAGGCGACGTGTACAAGCAACGTCACAACCACAAACAAGTGTTGCCAAAGAAGGTTGAGAAAAAGCATTAATGAGTAGTTGTCAAATGACTTTAAGAAAAATAAAGTTGTATTATTTAAAAAATATATTCTGGGTATTGAACTGCGTTCTTCGGTTGTGAGTGACATTGTAAGGAAATTATACGGCCGAAATCAAGACTTGTAGGCCTACATAAATAATGTCCAAACTCCAAACCATGGCAGAACAACCCAAATTGACTATTATTGGCTCGCTTTCCTTTCTCAAATTTGATGCATTGTCTAAAACGGAGAATAAAAGGTCCCAAAATATTTTACTTTGGTTTTGTAACTGAAATGTTCATTACAGTAAAACAGTTTTTCAAATGAAAAGATTTTCGACAAGCATTTCAGAATTATCTAGGATTAACGTTGGTTCCGTCACACCGGGTGAAGGTCAATCTCAAGAATTACTGACCTGCAGCGCAGCTTACTGGTTAGCTAATGTAATACAATGCAAGCCAAGGACGACATACTTGCTTCAAACTGACACCGGGCCGGACCCAGGCCGGATGCAACTGCTGGTCCAGATAAGAACTGTAGATCCGACATTCCATTCGCACAGTGGCCCAATACTGGTGTGGATTCGTTGAACCCTACTTTGAGAGACCAGTGCATCCGGCCCAGGTGTGTTAACCTTTAATTCATAAACATATTTATAATTTTTTACTTAAACTATTATTTAATTAGGTTTTTAATGATATTTGTACAGGTAACAATAACTACTGACATTAAAAATATATAGCTTTCCCATTGATTTCAAAGGATCTTGACTTTATACACACACAAACCTACCTAAACTACAACTTAACAGCCATTCCAGTCTTCTTATTGCAGTGATGTATTCGTTGTGTGCAACAATTTGTGTTACTTTTTATTATTGTGTTTCTGTTTCAGAGACTTTGATCTGAGCTCCAACACCAAAACTTAACCCTTGCTCCCATGCATCAGCGAATTTTGATTTCAATGGTGGGGGGCACAGCTAGTTTCTTGCAGAGGGGGGGCATGTGTCGTCATCGTCGCCCCCTACCCCCCAAATTACACCCCTGCTTCCATGGCATTAGCACCATCTGTGAGGAAGGAGGATTCACAGTCCTGGAGATTTGAGGTTTGGTATCTAAAGGTTTGTATTATCTGTTGATGCAGAGCAGGTAATGAGGAGCCAGTTGGTGACACTCCTGGTTAACCAGGTCAGGGTTCATCTCCCTGTAAGGTCTAAGTACACCTCCTAATGGATAACCAGGCTGGTAAGGGTTCTGTAATGCAGTCTAATGTTGTACCAGGGTCAACGTCTGCATGGGCTGCAGCCCATATTCTGATCTAGTTACTACTGTTTTGTATGATGTACTTGAAGACATTACAGCTAAACAGGAAGTAAGGAGTGCTCCAGAATTACATTTTCTGTATCAGCAGCTGATTGCATTGAATGGAACAGGTTAACTTATAAATTCATAAATAAATGCTAATGGTTTAACAGTTAACTTGTTTTTCTATTTGAGGATTC